>JAPYZO010001700.1:0-67111 GCA_030522905.1 Torymus flavipes
TATTATCACTGCCAATAAAAGTACCATGATTTTTAAATCATATGCATACTCTTCATTACTCATTGCACAATTTTCTTACGTACGTGTCACTTTTATATAAATAAATATACCTACATGCACGTTCATGAACTCAATATATTAGTATTAAAATATTTAAAATTTTGTTTTGAAATATAAACAATTATTATTGTTTACAATGTTACAGCTCCTATTATATCTCGCCAAACAGTCTATGTGAAAGAAGAAATTACAATAGACGCTGGCAATGAGTTCACATTTAATGTTGATTATAGTAAGTTCTTATTTTTTCTGAAGTATATGTACGCAACACAAAGGTAACTAATAACATTCAACTCATAGCAGATGATCCGATTGGAATAATACCACACTCCAGCCAAAATACATACGAATTTCAAAGTACGCCGAAATGTAGTAAAAATTCGAAGGAATTTAAAGATATATCGCAATATTCTGAAAATACACATGATTTTCAAGGCACGCCTGCACAAGTTAACGAGACCCCAAGTTTAACCACACCAAAGAACATTAGACGAGGTTAATATTCAAATAAATATATATTCACATTTGACAGGTTTACCGCTAATCAGAATTCGTACATTTTTAGGTTTGTCTATGTTGCTGTTACTGTACTGTCCGAAGTGTAACGAGTCGACTAAACGGACCATGTACAAAAAAGAGACCAAATGTACAAAATGTCAGACGGCTTACCTATTCCAGTGTAGCCAATGCTCCGCGAATTATAAGTCAATGGGCGTTGCGCAGACTCACCTACAGTACGAACTCAATCGTCTGAAGTCTCGCTGTCCTTACTGTAGTCTGCAGTTGTCTGGAAAACGCGCCTTGTCGGATCACATTCATGCTAAACACGACAAGGTACTATTTTCATTCTACTTGAATAAATTAAATTTTTCAAAGCAATCGCAGAACCACAAATTTATCTTTCTCAGAATTCCGAGAACTCTTTCGACTGCCCGACGTGCAATGCCAAGCTCAAGTCCCAGCAAAGCTTGAAGAACCACATGCGCATCGTCTGCAGCAAGCAGAAGCAATTCAAATGCACAGCGCGCTATTGCGCCTTCACCACGGGCTATTCGCGCAATTTGCGCAGCCATATGTTGAAGATCCACGGAGTGGGTGCAGAGAAGGCGAACCGCTTCACTTGCGGCAAGTGCCACAAGGGCTATAATCTGCGCGGCAACTTTGAGAAACACCTCGAACAGTGTGGAGCGCGTTTCGTGAGGAAGGAGTTTGATTGCGCTCATTGCACGTACAGAACCATTTGGAAGAAAGATATCATCGAGCACCTGAAGAGGCTGCATCCTCACGTTTATTGACTGTCAAATGAAGATTTACGACGATGATGATCTTTTTCACTAAATCCGAATGTAGTGATATTAATTTAACGAATCCATAGTTTGGATCAGATTATACAAAAGTATTTGCATTGCACAATCAAATTTCTGCATTGACAATAATAATTTATTCAATTTCCATGAATTTATAATCTTATATATTAGATTAACAAATATATTCGTTAGCGTAGTATAAATAAAAATCTATATGTAAATTAGT
This sequence comes from Torymus flavipes, assembly GCA_030522905.1. NCBI lineage: Eukaryota > Metazoa > Arthropoda > Insecta > Hymenoptera > Torymidae > Torymus > Torymus flavipes. The sequence continues at coordinate 1,594 of JAPYZO010001700.1, forward strand.
ATAATAAGCATATTTATTTCTGAAACCTATACTTACTATTGATTTTGTACCATATATGTTTCATAATTTTTTCATATTCCTGCAGCATAATTAAATAGATATATAAGTACATATAATACATTACTAACATTTATTATTTGTTGCAGAAAATTTATGAATGAGTGAATAATACAACGAGGATAAAACGTTAATAAAGTAGAGCATTATGCGATATATGCCACTGTGGATCAAGGTAAGAAATGATTCTTTTGTAAATTTATTTTGTCATTTATGGTTTGGGTTTCACTAATATTTTTAAAACAATTTATAGACGAATACCATACAAGTAGAGCAACTTTCTTATCTCGTGGTAGAAGATAAGATTATATGTGGTACTGTGCAAGTTTTACAAATGAGACGAATTTAAGAATTTGGATTGATGATGATATAATGACAAAGCAAACATCTGTGAAGAAGAAATAAATTAGTATACATCTTTATTGCATTCTGTTTCTATTGCTCTGATAAAATTTTTATTTTCAAGGGTAGATCACTCTGTAATAATTGTAATTAAAAATGAAATGATGATTTATAAAACAATAAACATGTTATTTATAATTTATTATTTACTTTTGAATATATTTTTTTTATATTTTATAGCTATCTGAAATTCTCTTTATGAGTCTTATATAACTCTGCATTTCTTTTAAATAATGTATAGTAAAATATTTCGTTACCGTGCTTTGTAAAATGGACTTGTGATTGCGGCAAATATGAACATCGTTAATTTGAATCATATAAAAATTAGTTCATTTCAAATATGTTACAGACAACCAGGGCTTCTTGAATGACGATGACGTCTACATTAAAGAGGAAATTTTTTCAGATTATAATGAAGATCATTCTCATTTTGGTAAATAAACTCTTTCATAGTAAGAAATGACAATCTGTCGCAACAAATTGATGATTGTATAATACTTGCAGAGAACGGGGATGATATTCTGATAGAAAGTCTCGAAGGAAATGCAGATGAAATATTCTTGAATGCATCAAGTCCCCTTGCAAAATCAGACGATAAAGATGACGATGAGATAAAATCAACTAGTGAGTTTTTTCTATACCAATTATGCATATAGATTTTTTTTCAATGACTCAATAATTATAATTTTATCGTAGCAGATAGCACATTAAAGAACAGACTACGAAAAGCGAAATTAAAAAATTACTTTGAAAATCTAGAAGAAGTGTCAGTAACCGAAGATCAACCAATTAAACGACCTGCAGGTAAAAATTGCTTTTGAATTACATAAGTTCTGGATTTTTCGGTCAGCAAGTGCAGTAATAATTCCCACAAATTTTACCCTATGCATTTTCATTTGCAAACAAGTAGTTGTAAAGGAAAAATAACGGCTAAACTGACAGAGTAATCCAAGACCAATGACAATAAATCAATCTCGAATGAACGACCTTTTCCCATTAACAGTGGCCTACAAGCCATCGCTGCTGCACTGCCCGGAATGCACAGACGAGCGCGGTCGCGTCTTGTCCAAGAACCAGTCCTGGTGTCCAGTCTGCAAGGCCCGCTGCCAGTACCAGTGCCTCAACTGCGATGCTTTCTTTGCCAGCTCGCACCTAGTGCGCCACCATGACTGCGTGATGGACGTGACCTCCTTGACCTGCGGTCCCTGCCAGCTGGTCTTCGCTAGTAAAACGGCGCTGCGCGGCCACCAGCAGCGTAAGCACCCACGACGCAGCTTCTTCGAGTGCAACAAGTGCCAGTACAGGTTCAGGGAGAAGGCGAATCTCGAGATCCACAAAATCTCCACCTGCGGCAGGACCAAGCTCTTTGGCTGTGAGCATTGTGATTTTCGCTCTAACTATCAGCGCGGCTTGGACGCCCATATGAAAAAGGCGCACGGAGTAAAGAAAGCTACGGTGCTGAAGCGCCACACCTGCGAGAAATGCGGCCGTGCTTACTCGAATATAGGCAGTTTCAGGAGACACTGGCGCACGATGTGCGGCAAGGCCGAGGTCGGGACCGATTTCAACTGCGATTACTGCGACGTCAAGAACAGCTGTAAAGATGCCTTGGCCAAGCACATTAGCTACATGCACTCGGGACAGAGTCAGAGCGGCAGGACCAGGAAGCAGAAAGTCATACTCGATACTTAGATTAAGAGAGTTCGTCCTCGTAATCTATATAGCTAAATAGCTTATTGTTTTGTTTTCAGATTTTTGTGTTGTGTATTAGAAATATTTTTTCAGTTTTATTGCGACAAAGACAATGTTCTTTATTTAGTTCAGTGCTGAAGAGAAAAAAAAATTTAGTTGTATCTGTACAATTTATGTATAATAAATATTTGAATAATTTTGTAATGATTTTGAAATAAAGGACAAATGAATTATATATTCTAATCTTTTATTGGCTCAAATAAAATGTGAGTAGAGTTGTTGAACTGTAGCGCAAAAATGATTACTCATCTAATTATTCTGTTAGCGATTCCATTAATGGTAACCATTGTCTATAATTTATATACTTAATTATATATTTTTTTAAATTAATATTGTCTCAGTGTGATTCACTAACACCATCTCATCAGCCTGATGAGAATGGAAATTCTCTTTTCTCTATAAACGTATTTATTTGAAATTTTGTGCAACAGTAGACGTTCTATTATTATAACAAAGTTATAAATAAAAGATACCTTTAAATATCATATTATTTTCTAAATTACAGAAGCTGTCTTTGTTAAAACCGAAAGCATTTACGATCCCCAGCAGCACGATTGTTTCGGTGAGTAAACCTGTCTACGGCATCGTTTTGACTGATAAAACATTAAAACATGACGTATTTTTAGACGATACGATAAGAAACGATTTGCACATTAATAGTCCCGAAGACGACTTGTTGTTTGACGAAATGCAGAACGAGAGACATCAACGCAGTAAGTAGCGATAACGAAAGTAAAGTTTGACACACCCACGACTAAGCTCGGCAATGACACTTGAATCGTTTTTCGTCAGGTTATTGGAACAGAACTGCTGGATCGGCATCTTCGTCTTTTCCCAACGCCGAGAATACCGACGAAAACTATTTCATAACTCTAATCGAGAAATCGAATGATTCGCAAACAAAAACCATCAAGCGGCCTCGTCAGATGAGACCCAGTCACTCGGTGCGATACGACGGAGTTGGTCACTGGCCAACGATCGTCAACAGGAGAAATAGGTGCAAGCAGTGTATTGACGGTCGCACAGCAACGATGTGCGTCAAGTGCAACGTATCATTGTGCCACAATCACAGAAAGTGTTTCGAAGAATTTCATAAGTTAAAATAATTTATCGCTACATGCAGTATTTTAATGATTTACGACAGCAGTATTGCACATTATATCTACGTTATGTAAATAGTGTTTCATGATAATGTATACGAGAAATATGTATAGAAAAATACAATTGATGATGGGTAACACAGACTTATGTGTTTTAAACAAAATATTAAAATAATTTTACAATATCATCATTAAAACAATAATTTATTATTCAAGCTTTTATCAAATGAAATAAAGTTATACAATAAACCTTAAAAAAAATGTAATATTGTTTATCGTATACTTTTATGGGGAAGAACTATACCTATCTAGAGTAAATGTTTTCGATGGGATGATGGGTAAATATTTTAAGAATGGGACGTAATATATACTGCAGTTGCGTAAATATTTTTCAGTAAAGAAAAAAAACGTAACTGCTGCGATTATCGGGCTTAATAGTTCCATACGACTATCATATTCATAATGTTTTGTAACTTTATAAATGTCTAAACATTGAACAAAACCATCGTATTATTAATAATTATTTTTTAATAAAAATATATTATTTTGAGTTATATTTTTTTGTTTTCAAAGCCTTTGGTTTTGTACTTTATAATTTTGTACATTTTTGCAGTGGTCTTATTTCACTGGTGATGGTCTCATCTGTTTAAGTAATTAGTATCTTCACATTATTTTGCACGACCTAGTTTTTAATTTTCTTTTCATCACAAAACTTATTTACTTTTACGTCAATATTTCTTATTTTATTTTCTTTTATTTATTTACGTTCATACATTTAATTTTTATTTCTTGTTTACCTGGGTTCCCGGTATTTATTTTAATAAGAAGGAAAATTCATCTACGTTTTATTTTTTTTTTACCAGTAGGGATGGTTGAGTAGTTAAAATTCGTATAATGTACACTGATCGTCATAATTCAGCAGGAATATCAATTTTGTAAACTGTTCATATTTTATTATTTGTCATTTTCAAAAGAATTTACAAAAGAATGAACATATTTTATTTACATATAATATATTTTTGCCATAAAATTATCAGCAAGACAATTTCAAACGGATAAGTTTTCCTTCAAAGAGATCATCTGGCATCTCCAGCAATGCAACTGACACAGCCAACACCTGCCTTTCTGTTCCCAGGAAAAATGAACCGTCTGTCAATGGTATCCCTCCTGCGTCGCAACTTCAAGCAATTCGCCAAGAAAACACGGCCGCTTACGCGCAGTCGCAGTGACCATGTCCAGCATCTTCATCTGGAAGGCCGTCAGGAGTTGGAAATCGAGCCCATCGACGAGGATGAAGCTTCGTCATCTCGCGACAGCTTTGTATTTCCTGCCTCTCTTGGCCTCGTTTCGCGCCAGCAATTCGAGCAGCTCGAGCAGCAGCAGCAGCAACGCCAACGGCAGCAACAGTTGCAGCAGCAGGCGAAGCACGACCTCGGTCGACTATCCACTAACGAGCCCAGTCAACAAAGTGAATTCCGCTGCAGGTTCTGCGGAAAGGGCTACCGATGGAAGAGTACTATGAGGAGGCACGAAAGTCTGGAGTGCGGGGGTAAACCGCCGTCATTTCAGTGTCCCCAGTGTCCCTATAAAGCTAGGCAGAGGGGAAACCTGACTGTACATTACAAAAGACATCATCAGACAGATTAGGTTGAGGGGGGCAGGCTTAAATACTCCGGGTTCGCGAACATTAGGATGTTCAATGAGTACTTTTCCAATTTGCATTTAATAAATTTTCGTCGATGGACCGGTACTTGGTTATTTTAACGGTGTTTTGGGATTCTTAGAAAAGGATTAACGAATTCATAAGACCAGGTTGCATCAGGTATTGTTAAGGTTTGGCACATATTATTTACAGAGAGAGGTGATTTTAAGTTAAATTCAGTGAATTTTGAAAACACTCTAGTGTTTAAACAAAAAATGATTTATTTTTCATGTTATTATTGTGGAAAGAATAGTATAACTTTTCTGACCACAGACAAGTATTTTTATAAAAATGTGTTTTGAATTTTATTATATTCAAGAAGTTGAAAAATCTTTTCTAAGATTTTATGATTGGTTAAGAGAAGCATTGACCGAATATGGAATCAAACGCTTATACACCACTTCCTCAATGAGAAAGGTTGTTTTTAAATAACTTAACAAGAGATCACGATGGATTCTTTTTCAGTATTTTATTACTACTGGTATAAATAATACTCCTTATCATTAAGATATTTTTAAGAGATAAGTTGGAAAGATAAATCTTACTACTACATTGATAAATAATAGGTACATCGCCTTTCATATTTTCCATTGACGTTATGTCAAAGTATAGTTTATATACGTATACAATACATGCAGAAGTACACCATTTTGTAAAGCGTTATTATTTTTAAATTATAAATATAGGTTTCATATTATCAGGGGGTGGCATTTAAAAAAAAATGATAAAATTTCTATAATGAATAAAGCAATAAAAAAATAAAAAATGTTAAAATTTAAAAAAATTTGATAAATTTTTAGTTTTTATAATTTTAAACGTGAAATTATAATAATAAAAGGTAGATAAATCGAAACTAGATTGAACAATAATAGTATATTATGTAACAAGAGACTACAGTCGCAGATTATTCCTGCGGATGAGGTCAGTGATCACCCAAGGGAGTGATCGACTTTAGTCCCGTTTACATATAGTACTTTATTCCCAGCTCTACTGTGACAACTTTGTAGACTTGAAAATTTATTTTGTATTTATGTGTTATAATTTTGTTTTTTTTTTTTAACCAAATTCATCCTTAATCAGACGGCACTTTTGTCCCGCTTTTCATAAAGTGTCCATTATAGCGGAGATGGGAATAAAATTATTTAACGTTAAATAAAATATACAGTATTTAATTAATGAAATACCTTTTTCATTATATTTGTTTTTCAAGTGACAAAATTAAATAATTTCACCAGATTTTTATAGCACTTGCAGAGGTCATTTGCTATTCATGTTAGACCTATCTTGTCGGCGTAGAGAATATGTTATATTAAAATCAATTATATTTTTGAGATTTTTACTATTTTGTGGTTGAAATTGATGATAAAATTGATGATTAAAATTGTGCCTTTAAAGTATATTCATCAGTAATTAAAGATAATTGTAATACTTCTATATGTCAGAGCTTAATTAAGCAAAAATGTAAAATACTTATGAAAGTACATATCACGTACATCGAATGTCCAATTTATCAAGTATCACTAAATGTTATTCATAAAGACGTTTTGTAATGACTCTATACATTTATGAAAATGTTTCAGACGTATTACTCAATTTTTATACTTGTATTTTAGGTAATTTATACATTATCTATATTCTTATTGTATTTTAAAGGATTAAGATTTTCCTAAGGACCAATTTCCATTAAACATTCCTACTTGTGACTTTTTTAGTACTTATTAAATTTATAATTTATATTTATAACAGTATTTAATACAACATTTACAGGGACCCTCACTTATCTAGGAAACTGACTTTGTTACAATATATGTACCATAGATTAGAATAAATTATGAATCATTTATTATTTTATTATCTTATTTATAAACTACTTAAAAGCGAAGGGTGGATGGTTTTGTAGTAACGCACTTTTTGTAATTGTTTATTGTAGTAATATTATATTGTAAGAACATAATATTTGACAATCTTTTCATATGAATATTTCTTAAAGAATATTTATGTTCTTTATATTTAAAATAGGTAAATTAGTTTTCTACCAAACTCTGTACAAGGTACTTAAATATTAAATAACTTAAATAAATTAAAATTTGTTTGATTTTTATTTTTACACTACTCCGATTTTAATGAATATAAATATTAATATGTATCTCAAAAATGACTAATGTACAACTTATTATTTAGATGTTGCTGTGATGAAGATATACTTCTGAATTAGGAATTAGATCATTTTAATCTTTCATAAATTTACACATTTTTTAGTTTCTACGTATGTTTAAATTTTGAAAATATATATATTTATACATGTATTTGTTAATGTTTTCAAAAATATACATTCTTTGACCTTATAATAATTACTAATTTTACAGGTTATACTTAATTTTAAGTTTTGTAAACAGATTTTAAATAATTAACATACGATCGCTGTGATTATTTTATTATCAATACTAACATACGATTTTAATAACTTTAATTTCCATTATTTATTGAATTAAGTTACATTCAGTTAATATGCTTCGGTAGAGGTTTTTTTAAATTTGTGATATGATCTAATTTGTAATATGATTTATGAATTATTTGAACTTAAATGATTAGATAATTATTAACAAAATGGGGATGCAAGTTACATGGTAAGCTTTTTTGTTCTTTTTTTATAATAGTTTTCTCTAATTTTATAAAAGTCAATGTTCATAGAGCTGCGAGAAATATAACAGTTATTATTCCATCAAAAGAATAATTGAGTAACTCAAGCTTTTCTCTCAACTCTGAGGACCAAAGTCCAACTCCTAATAAAGTCCGACTCCTTTCTCTTCCAACCTGGAACCGAGAAACTTGGCGCTAACGACCGTTTCTCTGTTCCAGCAGACAGCCTGGACTATCATCAGTCGAACGCGCATTGGCCGTCTTGGGGTATGTCGTCAGTCGTCTGGCATCGAATCGACAACAACCTGGACAAGGAGGTCAACGGTCAAGTCGACCAGTCGCGGGACTTCGTTTGTCAGGATTGCGGCCGCATCTACAAATTAAAGAGCAGCCTAAGAAACCATCAGAAGTGGGAATGCGGCAAGGAGCCGCAGTTCCAGTGCCTCTACTGTCCTTATAGGGCCAAACAAAAGATGCACGTAGGCAGGCACATCGAGCGCGTGCACAGGGACAAAATTGACCGTCAATAGAATGTGGATGTTGCGAGGACACATCTAGAGTGCTGAGTTGATCTTACGCTCTAGTGCCATTGAGAATTCGTTTACTGAACAAATGATGATTTCGAAATATGAAAATTGTAAAGCAATATTTATTTTATTTTTCATAACTATGAATTTTGGATAATTATTTTTTACAGAATTTTCATTTTATACTTTATAAAAATTGATATGATTGCGAAACCAGAAACGGAATCGGCGTCAACTCAAAATATGCGTATAAGAGTTGCTAGTGAACACTGACTTTTTAAATTTACTAGCAAAACTCAAACGCGCTTCGCGCCTATTATTTTGTTTTTGAGGTTATGAACGATATTTTTAACTATGATTTAGTTTTAATTAATTCAAATGATAAGATAATTAGATACATGTTTAAAGCAAAAAATCAAATGTTGTTCTATTTTAATTATTTAGAAGTCTTATAAATACTTGAGTTTCAAAATGCGTTTTTCAAATAACCAATCATATAGAGTTTTTAAATGAGCCATTACTTCCGGCTATCATTCTTTTAAGAGTGAATTTTATCTTGATGTCAAGCTTTAATGTTTGTATCGAGACTTGAAAAATTTTAAAAATCAGTCTTATTCAATAGTATTTATCCTTATATTTTGATTGACATATCCTTTTCGTTTCAAGTTTTTTATTTATTTTAAAACAATATTGGAAGGAAAAACTATTTTACATAGTTGAAGGTTTACTTTTTTATTAATTTATGTTATAATTGAAACATTATGAATTATATTAATTAAAAAAAGTTAAAACAGCTACTTATGGAGCAGTATAAAAAAACTATAAATTATTTAATATATGTAACAATATATACTCAAGTTCATGAAATCGTATACAGATTAATATTAAGAAAGTTGTTTCATAGAGAAAGTTAACTAAAATTTAGTTCCACTTTAGAAAATTTCCAAATTACAATAGAAGTACAAAAAGAAGCGTAACATTATTTAGTTTTTTCTTTCATTTGATTGAAGCATTTTTCAGGCAAACTTTATATTTACGAAGCATTAGAAGTTATTGATCTAGGTAATAAGGGTGTATTTTTATTATTTCAAGTTTTTATATATATTTTCATATTATTAAATCTCTAGGATTAGTAGAGTTAAATATCTGAATTATAATACATACAAAAGATTTTTAAAAATTTCAAAATTTTAAAGCCCCTACCTATGTTTTTGCCAAAAAATCTTATAACACGGACAAACGGTTTACAAAGAAACATTCTCTGTGATAAATGAAAAATGTTACTCTCATTTCCGCGTTGCAAGTTACTAAAATCTGAAAAATGCTTTAAATATTTATGTTTATGCAGTTCTGTTATCCTTTAAATAACCATTTTAAAAAATTATTGTTTTATTACATTAATACGTACGTGCCTTACGTAACTATAGTAACACGCAAACAGACTTATACGATAATATTATATTTTTGTATTAAACTCTAAATATCCCTTATTAAACTAGCATTAAAAAGATTTTAAATAATTTAAAATGTACACTAAAATTTAGCTATCAAAAGCTACCTCGGAAAACTTTATAAAATGCTTCGATTTACTGCTAACATGTTAAAAGTATTCTTGTGATAGTAAGCATCTTCCTATACTGTACTTATTCAACATACTATTTTATAATTATCAACGACTATTTTTATATTGTATGATTACTGTAAGTATTTTTAAAAAGAACTGTTATGGTTATTTTAATAATATTGTCACAGGTTTCCATACAAATACCATTTTTCGTTTCTTATTTGTATTCGTTTGCAGATTTTGCTATTATCAACTTATTTAAGCATGATAGATTTCATAAATTATTTAAGTATGTACTGTTTTAATTTTATTAAGTTCCTGATATTGAATTAATAGACTGCAATAACAATCAATGATGATTAGTATTTTATTCTTCAATGAATATACTCAGCGCCTCGTACAATTTTTTTTATTCATTGTGTTATATAATTATAAAAATATATATAAAATAGAAGTAGTTTTATAGATAATTGCAAAATCGAGACGTCAATTTTTTTTACAGATTTTTAAAGAAAAAATGAGAACATACTACCAGTGTCGAAAATTGTATGTTTATTTGATTAAATGTTAAGCTGCGTATAATTTTCTCTTAGAAAAATGTATTTATATATTGTAAAATGTGACCAGTGCTTTTTTTTCATTTTACAGGTATATTACCAATTATTTTATATTGAAAAGAAAAATAAACCATATAAAATATGTTATTACAAATATTTAATCTGTCCTTCTACAAATTAATGAAAAGTTTCATAAAATTTGTATTTAAAAATAATAAATCTTTAATAAAAGGAAACCCACTATTTCATTTATTTATCAACAGGTCCATTTCATGTTACAATCTACAAAGTTTTTCATAAGGATATTGTTTTTTTTAGGCATCAAAACTAATTGGAACATTATTGGAAAAGGAAAAATTATGAACGATTCACTCAAAGATAAATTTCTTTGGAAGATCATTTTGAAAAAGAGAGTGCATTGCGTTTTTGGGTGAAGGAGCCAAGGATCATAACAAATTCAAATGTTATATATCACCTAGAAATTTTTTATGTTGACATGCATATACCTCTTTATCTACTATGACGCCATGCGAATAGCAAAATTTAGGTTATCAAGACAAAGATCTATGATTTTAATGCATAGTGAATAAAAATAATATTGTATACATAAGTGTTGAATGATTAGTTTTCTATTTATTTGAATAATGTATTATATTAAATAATTTTATTTTATTATTATAATTATCATTTTATTTTATTAACAAGTTTATATACATCTACTTTTATTTAATACCGTATACACTAGGCATTTTGTTCGATTCTCGAATCATATTGAATCCCCTAAAATTAATTGATATTATTGTTACAACTTCATTTTTAATTAACCACCATGAATTGTATATTTTTGAATCTTAAAACAGTACGTACTTATCGATGGAATCCGAACGAAAATAAATTTTTATTTTCCACGGAAAGACGAAGAAAAAAGAGAATTCTACTACGTTTCTAAATATTCGTTTTCATGCTTTATGCAATGCTTTGTTTTATAAAATTGTATATACTGACTGTTAAGAAATTCATTCAAAAATTTAAAGATTAACGTTTTCTACATATTATTCCTTTGATTTACAGGGAAACGTATAAGGAAAGGCAAAAAATTTGATCAGTCAGTGGTAAAAGGGAAATTCGAAAGCGAGAAAAACGCCGAACACGTTTTAGGTGAATTTAAGCCTACTTTTATAACAAAAATTAACCATCTTCTTCATAATAACCATAAACAAAAATGATTTTTAAAGAGAATGATGGGACGGGAATGCGCGAAGTTTACTATATGAAAGAACCAGTTATCTTTTCATCCGAATCGTCCGACGACGACGGCGACACTAAAGATGTAGAACATGTTTCCCCGGAAACATATGGTGCGTATCCTTGTAAAACTTACCAACACTACGAACATATCATCTGAAACTCAGTTCACCTGACCAGTTCGTTTGTTCCTTCCAGAATTGAAGCCTCTGACCACCTACTGCCCGAATTGCGAAATACGCGAGACGCCCACTACTTTCAAGAGGAACACGCGCTGCGACGTGTGCGATCATGTACTCGAATACGAGTGTTACCTCTGCCATCGCCACTACAAGACCCGAAAAACTCTGCGTCGTCATCAGATTGACGTGTGCTTTCCAAAGGAGAGGTTCAGCTGCCGGCTGTGCGACTTCAAGACGAAGCGCAGGGATGGCCTGCGCAGCCACCACAAGAGCATGCACCAGCACAACGGTGACGTGCACACGTGCGACAAGTGCGGTGCTAGCTACAAGCATCGCACCCACATGTTGCGCCATCACCGTTGGTGCGGCAACAATCCGATCAAGTGCGAGCATTGCGAGTACAGAACGCCAAATCCTGACTACATGCGCGACCACATCAACAACAAGCACACCAACAAGCTCAAAATGTTAAAGTGCAAGAAGTGCGGCGGATTTTACAAGCTCAGGAGGACACTACTCAGGCATCAGATAATCTGCAGCGCCAAGGTCAAGAGACAGTGCTACTACTGCGATTATCTTGCCAGTAGCAAAGCGGAAATCTTGACGCATTTGAGGACGGAGCATAAAGAGGAGTTCTCCGAGGGCAAATAGATCGGAGCTAGACGCGCAAAAAATCCCTACTGTGTTATTTTGTTTTATAACATTTAAAATTATCATTATTTTTGTTGCAAGCTTTTCAAAGAATCATATCAATTACTTTCCATAATGGCTTTAAATTAATGTACACTACAATGGGTTTATTTTATATTTCGTATACAAAAATTAATTACATAAATGCAGAGGGAATTAATTAAAAATCCCTTGTCTAAATCATCCGTAACAAATTTATATATATTCTGATATTTTTATGTTCAGATATAATTGCTATTAATACAGTTCTGTAAATCATTTGATACATCATTATTAATAATATATTGTTAAGATACAAATACAAGCTAACCACTTTAGTTTTAAAGAACTAAACATAGTCGTGGTAAAAAGATTTAAGGATTAATTTTATTATTCAGTAGTAAGTTCTTGAGATTGAAATTCGTTTTGAAGAAAAACATTCTCATACGGGATAAAACGTATTTTTTTTGTTATCCAATCTAATTTTCACTAATGTAAATTATAATTTTCCATCCATGTACTTACAAAATAATTCATTTTATTTTGTAGAACCCATTACTTAAAAATAATAAATAAATTTATAAATACAGGCTCAAAAAATTTTCTGATTTCTTTACGATGGTGAGCAATCATTATCATTACTATCATCTTTATATTTTAATATAGCATCAACATTGTAGTGTATTCTCATTGTTCTTATGTACGTATTTATATTTTATTTTAAAACATTAATCCATGTATATTGTGTAACTTATTAATATGAGAAGCCTTTCTTAATATTTTCTTCTTTTTATTTATTAATTACAGGAGGTGGATACAGATTCATACCCATTTCAGAAACAAACTTGAATAAACGGAGGCAGAAGACATCAAATATTACAAAAGCTGCAAACAGATTTGTACGTTCAGGAATATAATTAATGCTTTTACTTTTTTTGTTTCAAATAGATTTGTTCTATTTTCTATGTTGAAATACTTGTTTTTGACGTTATAAGTTCATGATCGTAAAAAATAATTTGCAGTACGTTAATCCAACCATTCCTCACGTCATTGTTGAAGACAATCTTGACAATATGGAAAGAAATGCCGAAAGTTACGCTCAAATTACTTATAATCAGGTATGTCATGTCGAGCAACATTATTAAATAATCTTTCCAGATCATTAACAAATAGATATTATTATTATCAAAAGGAATGGACCTTAATGAATGTGAGAGCTTGGGTGGAGTCATACGATCAGAAGCTATTAAGATCGTCCCTAACGACAGTTTTGGATTCCGGAGTCGTAGAACCAGCTGATAGACGAGAATTAGTTAGGATAGCAGTTACTGGAATGGTGGAATTTAACGAAGGCAATCTGTAAATAATAACAATACTATTATTTTAAATTCAACACTAAAATGAATCTATCATGCAGATGTATACTCTAATGATAATAATTACTATAAGTAATTGGTCGATCCTTCTATCAGACATTTTAATGGAGGATTTAAAATATGTTAGTACATATATGAATAATAATGGTTCCCATTGCAATTTGTTAAATTTATTTTATAGGTATCCTTCGTGTCAATTAAAAACACAATTAGCTAAAGATATCATTGCAGCTTTTCCAAAGTTATGTTCAGCAAACGGTGGTTATGTAAGTATCATTTGAATTAAAATTTTTAGACGTTTTTTCTAAAATTGATAGACTAACTATGTACTTTTTCTTAGGAACATTTCTACGATCCAAAAACTAATAGAGGATTTATAGAGTTCAGACTGAAAACTCTCAGGCTGAAATTGAATCCCTCTGAAAAGAAACGAGCATCGAGTTCTCAAACAAGGGAGAAAAAAGTTCAGAAAGTTCCTTCAAAAGTTGCGATTAGTGAAAATTTACTAGAAGACACGGACTTCACTTCTAAAGTAAACTACATGCGCACCGTAAATTTATTATCTTAATACTGAACTTTTAGTGATTATTAATTCTATTTTAGGTTTCTGAACTACATTCGAAAACGTCAACTGAGGCGAATAAAATTGATATTTTCCGACTCACTGCAGAAACAAGGTCAAATAGGCAAAGACTGATTCGAAGTGCGCCTGAATTGATGTCGTTAGGTTCCATATTGAATATGTATCCTAGATTCAAAGATTTTAATGGAGAATTGGTAAGAATACTTATATTGTGTTATATATATATTTTTAACTTGTTTGTAACATTTTCATTTTTACAAATAGATAAAAAGAGAATTTTTTGCTGAGTATCCGCACAGTGACTTGTTCTTAGGCAAATTCGCATCGCACTATACGCCAAGAATATTGCAGTATTGTTGTTCCACGAAACCTCATCTGTTACATGCTATTCAAGATATAGACGATTGTTAGTATTAATTAACCGCATCTTCTAATACTTGATAAAATTATACTAAAACTTTGACTTTTTACATTGTAGATAATTTAAAAGCTTTGATTTTGTTACCTGAATTGTTACCTAGTCCAAATTATACAAAACGAAAAGAGAATAAAACTGTAAGTATAAAAAGTCAAATTTTATTACTATCGTATAAATATTGTATGGGCATTTATTTTCCGACAGCAGGAACCTAAGTCTTTTTTTAAAGTTAAACCTCCGAAAATCATACCGAATGAAAATTTGCTACAATTTGTAAATGTAAGTAGCAATTACGGAAAAATACAACTTCACTCCTAAGACTTTCATGCCACAAACTTTTTTATAATTTCAGGTATCCGACGAATCTCTAATAAATGAAGCCAGTGCACATAGAAAGTCCCCTTTCCTTCTCTGCTGCATGACGAATAACGAGAGACGCGGTCCCTTTTATATCAACGCAGACGGCCATGTAATTCACGTTGGAGACAATGCCATCGTCGCCTTTGACGTATTGTTGAAGTTGCATTACTGCTTCCACGTGCCCTTCGCTTTGGATTTGGTCTACTTCTACGATTTCATCACTGGCTGCATACTCAGGCTGAATGAGCCCAAGGGATGTTGCGTTGCCCTCGACTCCTCGCTAAGCAACATCAATCCAACTAACTCTGACCCTTTGAGCATGAACATGTTCGCGCCATAATTATTTGAATGAATGTTGTTAACTTTAATGTAAATATTATTGTTCATAAACAAGTGATCGCTTTTGAAAGTCAAAAGAGGCAGTGTAAAGCGGACTGACCAAAGAGGGCAATGCTATTAGGTGGTGAGTTGAATCGGGTGATACTAACGGTTTGCTTTAAATACTGTGCATTTAATTATTTTGAGTTATGTAACTTTTATTTTGTATTAACAATTTGTTAATAAAATATCTGATACAAATGGAAATCCTCTTCAACAAATATTTATTATTTATCAACTATTCTTAATTTTGATTTTACATTAAAGTTATGAACCGTTTTATTTTTAACAGAACGTATATTTTATTATGTAAATGACTGTAAAAAGTAAATTTCTTTATTACATTAGTCTACTGTCAACAGAAGAATTGATATATTCAATTTATTGAAATAATTCATTCTATGTTACAGTAACTGTAATTTATAAGTTATAATACACGTATACACTTTTGTACTAATATTTAAATTTATTCTTTCAGATGGACATGGTATCAAAAATGATAATAAAATTTATTCATACTTAATTATCCGTAATTGTGTAGTGGGCAACATTTAAATATTTCGAAAAAGAATGCAACGGATGTAAATAAGAGAAGAATTTCCGTTTCGAAGAGTTCTCATATTTTTATCTTATAAAATGATACCTGTAATAAAATATAATATAATATTTATAATAAACATATAATAAAGTGATGTGATTAAAATCATACCCAAATGAATATTAGTTTTTATCCGTCTGGAAAAGAGTACGGTTTTAGGTGCTAACATTTTTCACAACTTGCTTCCTACTAATGCTATTGATCGCAATAAGCTTATGTTTAACCTGTCTAGACGGTATTCTTCATGAATTTATTGCTTTATAGATGACTCTTCAGGATTAAAACCGTTTTTAAGAATACGAGAAATCCGATCTCTGAAATCATTCGATGATAGTACATACTATACAGGTACAAAAACTTTTTTACTCATACATGATTAATATTTCTATTATGAAATTTATTTATGTATTATAATTTGGTTTTAAATTACAGATAATGAAAATTCCAATGATTGCACGAAAGATAAATCAAAATGTATGGGTTATTACGAACTGGATGACGAGTACGAAACCGAAGATGAAGATACTTGTACTTCAGCTTTAGCCGCTTTTGGATTAAATTTTACCAGTTCGTATTAATTTATATTCTCTTACACCTTACGCGTGTCATCCTTTATCCTTGAAAAATACTTTCATTGATAAACTCAATCACTAATATTGTTATAGATGAACCCGAAGAATGTAATCCCACACTTGACGTAAATGAAATATTTTCCAATCAACAGCCTCTCGGATCATATAAGAAAACAGGTAAATATTTTTTATTCTATCGTTTCTTCATACAATCACGCCTGACCTTCAAAAATTTCGACGAACTAAACTGACCCTAAATTCAACCTTTACTAACGCTTAACATTCGCAGACTTCTCGGATTCGGTCGGGCTGTACTGCCAGCCGTGCGACGTATCCGAGCAGCTCTTTTCCGATACCAAAGTCTGCAAATCCTGCAAGAACCGACTCAAGTACAGGTGCATGCGTTGCTCTACCAAGCTTTACACGACTTTGCAGTCGGCTCAGCGCCACGTGCTCGGCGAGTGCGTCAATCCACAGATGCTGAGCTGCCTCTTCTGTGACTACCAGACGCCGCGGAAGTACCGGCTGGTGGGCCACATCGAGAATCGACACGGCAAGCCGCAGCGGCAGGTTAGCCTCGAGCAAGTAGCGAGCGTCGTGAAGAGTATGAAAGGAACGAGGAAGAAGCGCGCGAAAAAGTGCCCCGAGTGCGGTGCCAGATTCATGACGACTATTAGGTTTCAGAAACACGTGAAGAGATGTACCGGAAACAGGAAGATCAAAATGGAATGATGAGGGTTTTATTTTTTGTATAAAGGAGTTTAATGGGGAGGTAGTTTTAACGCATTGAGGGGCACATTTTTCTACTGAACAAATTTAGAAAATCATAGGTGATCCATCGGTTTTCAGAATCGCTGATTACCATTCTGATATCAGAATTACAAAATTCAAGATGGTGGATCCAATATTTATATTTATTAAATTTATTTCTGGACTAGCCAGACAAGGTAAGGTCAGATTTTGCATCAAATTTTAATAACTTAGATACCCAAGAGTCTAAAAAGTATTTATGTGCGTATATGTCCCACTGCCCCTTAAAGGGCTAAAAACTGTTTAAGTGGTCATATAATTTGAATTATTTTGAGAAATTAACCTACTTATTCTTTTTTTTGCCCTAGAATAGAAATCTCAATAATTGTCCGATTTATTATCGAAATGCCAAAATAATTCTTTTTTTGACAAAAGTACTTACTCAGATGTAGAACAAACTCAATTAGGCTGAATTGTTACCTTAGCTAAACTAACAAATATTTGATCACTAAAATAAAAAATTAATATTTTATTTTATTTTTATTGTTTAATTTTATATTAGTGTAAGGAATTGCAAGTCTTCAGTGTAAAGTTTACCAAAATACACATCACAGCGTTAAAGAAAATGATTATTTTTATACTTAAAACTATTGTATTGAAGTTATTCAGACTGTAAAGGAATCTTAAGAAGGTTAAATTATATTTCGACAGTATGTTGAATTATTAACTTTTAATTTGATTAATAATTGTAAAAATTTATGAAAATTCTATGCTCAAAATTATTGCATGGTTGTAATGGTTTTCATAATATACTTATTTTTAAAAAACATGAAACGAAACATATGTTATAGTCATAGTTACTCTAAGAAAAAGTGTATTATTCATTATAAATTTAAATATTTTCTATATTTGTAGGCCGACCAAATCGTTTTTTCTACAAAATATATATATTTTACTAGGTGGTTTGTTCATATTATATAAAAACTGTTAGAATTTCAAAAGGAAATTCTTTTATGAAGTTGACTATATAATGAATAATATTTTTGTAATTGATATTAAATTTTGTATTCTGATTAAAAATGTAACAATAAAGACTGTTTAAAATCTATGTTTTCCTTGAACTCACCTTCTGGTTTTTCTAACCAAGTTTTCTTCAACTTCTATGTAACGATAGTTAAAGAAATATAGTTAGAAAATGCTTTTATCTGTAATTAAATTATTTATTCATTCGATGCGTTGTTTATCCTACAATATGTCTAAGAAACATGTATTCATTAATGGAGAAAATTAATTCATTGAATAATTATCTATATTTAACAAATTTAATATGTGGAGTCCCTTCTAAAACTTTTGTAATGTACACAAAAGGTAATTTTATTGATCATCGGATTTGCTGCACGTTATTGAACATTTGTCTAATCACCTTTAACCCTCTGGCTGGCAACCGCTAGTATAGTGCACCTCTTTCCACAAACAAGAATAAAAATCATAGTTGATAAAACTTACACAATATGAATTGTTTTAGGAATTCGTTTACAGACTAGACGTGCGTTAAGTGCGTTTCTAAATCGCAATGCTGCTTCAGCATCAAAGCTAGCAGCAACAGGTTACTAAAATGTTCTAGTATGTCTATTCTTTGACTCTTCTTAACAGGAATCGTAACATGAGCCGTATTTTCATTTTCAAGTGTTGTAGATAGCTGTGTACATGTATATATTAAAGAAAAATTTTGTTTCGCAGAATTGACATCATAAATAATATAATGCGTCTTTTACTGTTACAGAAGAAAATTCTCTTATTCCTACTGAAATAGTTCACGTTAAAGAGGAAGCTTTCTCTCAATCCGAGGAATCTATAGGATACGAAGAGGCTGGTGAAAATGCTGGTACGTATTTTCACACGAAACCTAATCACTTGTCGATGGATTCATAAATAATTAACTTCAATCGTTTATCTTGTATAGAATACGAAGAGATGAGCTTTGACGATCTTCTACGCAACGGTGCAATTAAAAAAGAAGTTTCCAAAGACGATGTATACTTAGACGAGCCGCTTTACTCAGGTATTTTGAATAATTTCCCACAGTCACTGCGCTAATTTACTTCGACCATTCTTACCTCCGACCCTTTCAGGCCCATCGCTTGACGACCTGATCAACGTCTACTGTGAGCGCTGCGGTCGCACCTCGAAGAGACCATCCGACTGCACGCCTGAGGTACGTCCACGCTGCCAAGATTGTGAGACGGTCCTCGAGTTCCAGTGCATCAAGTGCAACCGTCTGTACCGGCTGTTCGAGTCGGCGCGCAGCCACGTGCGCAATAATTGTGGTAACATGATTGCGGGCCGCTTCAACTGCTCGCTCTGCAACTACGTCACCAGCCACAAGCACAACATGCAGCTTCACATCAAGAACACCCACGACGACGCTACCTCCTGTCATGCCTGTCTACGCTGCGGTCGCAAGTACAAGCGGCGCAAGCACATGCTGCGCCACGAGAAGAGTTGTGGCAAGAAGCCTCACATTAGGTGCAAGTACTGCAAATACACGTGCAAGCGCAACGATCATCTCAGGCAGCACATGCAGCATCGGCATCCAGAGTACGACATCAGGCAGTGCAGCTCGATGACCTACAGCTGTCCAAAGTGCGCCAAGAAGTACAAGTACCTCATGTCTCTCAAGAGCCACATCAAACAGTGCCTGGCAATTGTCGAAGATGACATCACCGTCTTGCCCGTCCCTGGATCCTCCGCGAATGCGGCGTTTTAGGGATTGATGAACGAGTGCGCTTGGAATTCTTACGACTGAACACGGAAAAAAATTTCCGGGACTCATTCAATAGTGGCTCTGCCAATTTGGCACACTGAGTATGCCAATTGAACGGGAGCGGTGAATGCCTAAATAGCACATTATGAGTTGACGGGGAAGGTAATTATTTACTATTATTACTCGCTTCGCTCGTGTGAAACTGATGATTTGGCATACTCAGTGTGCCAAAGGCTGGCAGTCGCTGATCCAAAGTAAAGTGTACTCTTTAAACGAGTTTTCCTAGAGTTACTACCGGCGAGTAATTTCAAGAAATTTTTTTCCTTGTGGAATTGAAGCGATTCAACAATTGGTTTTTCTTTTTTTTTTCTTTATTCTCATCCAGTTGGACTGATTTTTTGTTTATGTTCAAATTGAATGTTTCTCTTCAAAACATTTTTCATAAATTAATTTCGAAGACTTATATTATATTTCATTTAATACAGTCTTTGGTATGGATCTCCGTATTAGTTATAATAAATGATCGTCTATCTCTATCTTGAAGTTAGACTTAGACTTTAGATGTCGAGTTTGAATATAATATTCTTATTTCTGTATTATTAATCTATCTAGTTTTATAGTTACGTAAAAAAAAGTTACGCAAAAAGTTTTTCTATTTATATTATGCTTTAATTAAAGATGCCAGTGATTATCGTATCACAATTGATAATGATTGATACGAACTAGCATGCATTGTACGTATAAGACTTCTCAGTTTATAAATCTTGACAACCAGAACTAATTTATAATTAATAATCTGATGCAATTTATTTATAATTTAGCATATACTTATATTAATATATTTTACTGCACTGTCATATATTTAATATTATTTCATTTGAAAATAAATAGTACGCCATTTCATTGTAATTTAATGAGAAAGTAATAATGAATAAAAAAAATAAAAGATTTTGAAATGAAGTTAATTATAACAAATATTTACAAGGCCTCCCCTTCCTTTTTTATATTTTTAATTTTAACGACATAATATTTATTTTACTAATTTTTATCGTCTACTTATATTTCTATTAATACGTTCAATATTTCTTTTAGGTCATCGACAATAAAATGGTCTGAAACGATACTTAATGATCATCCAGAGCTTCTTATATGTAGATATATATATATATATATATATATAACGTTCAACGTTTTCGTTTTTTGTTTTCTCAACATTATTATCAAGATTTCAATCTCACCAATAATACAATTGTTATAAAATATAAATCAATATCAATACTACCAATGTACTATGTCTCTTGCAGGTACCAAATTCCAGTATATTTTGAAAACTAATATTGTAAAAAAAGAAAATACTAACATTATTTTTAAATCATGTATTTTTAAGATTTTCTCAAATGAAAATTCAATTTATTTATATTTAACAATACCATAATACAAAGAATGAATTTTTTTATAAACTAATCAATTTGAAAAAACCATCTCATGTGTGTATGTTTTCCCTAGATTCTTTTAATATTCTGAGACTTATCAACAGAAGCACATGAATACTCAGCATTTGGAAGTACAGGTATACAAATGCAATCAGTGCGGAGTATGCTCTCAGCTGACATATCTGCAAAGGCGCACATATCTACAGATGACATAAAATTATAAAAAATACAATAGCAATATAACAAATTATAGAAAAGAATATATATATATTTATATATATTAATGTTTGAGAAAACAGTTTTTTCCTTATTTCTCTGATACCAGAAAGTTAACATTCTGCTCGCTTCGATACTTACATATGAATTTAAAAAAGGGAGTGGCAATGTGAAGTTATCTTCGTCTTGACAATAGATTAACAAATCCGCATGCCACCATAACTCCCCACCAATGTATTATTTTCATAAATTCATCAACATAAGCCACTGTCAAAACATAATACTACCTTCTCTCCAACGTACACACACTAAACTGCGACTCGTTCATGCTCATCGTCTTTACCCACGTCTTTTGCAGTGATCACCTACTGCACGAACTGCGACGAGTATTCGTTCGATCAGCCGGAAAGCCGATGGATGAAGTGCAAGAACTGCTGGCGTAAGCTGCTCTACGAGACGACGTGCTGCAACAGACGCTTCAAGGCGTATACCGCGGCCCTCCAGCACGCGCGTATCCTCGCCTGCGTGCGCGACCCAGCCTATCAGCTCAAGTGCGGCCACTGCGCTTTCAGCACCTGCATACCCGTCAAGATGCGCCAGCACGATTTGAGTCACAAAGCGTAGCAAAAAACAGCGCGCGAGTTGATCGACGATCATTATCGATGATGATGGGAATTTGCAATCCTTTACAATCTCCATTCGACTGACTGTGACCGTCACATCACATTAATCAAAGTTTATATATTTTTGTACTCTGTAAAAAGTTCTCGGCGAAGTAAAGTAATAAGTATTTTTTGTAAATGTTCATGTACGATAAGGAAAAGTACAGATTATTTTTGCTTTTGAATTATGGTATATATATTTATTGTTAACATTATATTATTTTAATTAAAAAAAAGTCTAAAATAATTTTATATTTTTTTCAGGATATTTTTGTCAATTATAAATAAGTCAATCTTCAATCTGAAATGAACCAAAGAATATATTTATTGACTATTGATATTGACTATTGAATATCCAAGAAGTTCGTTGACGATAGAAAGTAATATTTATTTTAATTACGAATTAATTTAACATTCAATTTGTTTAAAGAACTATCTTATAAAAATATATTAATAAATAATAAATTCTTGAAATTGATTTGTAGTTTTTTTCAATTATTCACATATCATACCATCAATTTTTTTTGCGAATGATGACTGGATTTCTATTGCGCATTTGACCTTTTTAAAAAACTCCTTGCATGCTTAATTCATTAACAACGAATTAACTCGCTTTTTTAGACCATTGCGCCAGAAATAGAATTAAATGCTATTACCATCTTCAAAAACCCAAAGAAGATCGTTTTCATATAGTGCATATAACACAAAATCAGTGCCATTTTAAATACAACCCCCTGCACATAAAGTATATCCTCCACTTCGGGATTGCTTTATACAAAAAATAAAAAGATTATTTGATTTTGTTACAGACGACGATGCAATAAGTATAACAAATTTCGATTACACCAAAGAAAAAATTGAACTTTTCGCAGATGACCTCTGTTACATCGAAATTTCTGACACATCTGGTAGGTCAAATTATCCGTTCGTTACTCGATAAATTGTCGGTTCTGGTCCAATTATACACAATTTTTTGCAGAAGACGAAGAGAATAAAGCTTTTCCAGCCTTCGCAGTTGAAGTCCCTGATAATACAGTAACACTTCCTGTAGACAGCAAACTTGGGATTAATGAGAGTTGTCGGAATCTAATGAATTCAAAAATAAATAACAACATGGCCAATACGAAACAAGCTTTAGGTAAAAACCTCAAATATCAGATTTAGTCTTAAGCTTCATTATTGAGCAAAAAGTTATTTATTTTTTTAATCCTTATAGAATCTGGCAAACGTAATGGACTACGTTGCTCGGCGTGCTCTTCTAAAGTCCGAAATCTTAATGGTTCAAAATCTACAAAGTGCTCAAAATGCTTCGATTCTTTAAATTATCAATGCTTGAAGTGCAAGGAAAATTATGAATCTTTGAACGAGCTTTTACAACACAAGGAACAAAAAGATTGCCACCTCGACGAAAATACTTTTACAGATTGTAGCGGCACCCTTGCATCAAAGACCAGCTTGCTTTCAGCTCTCAAGTTAATGTCCGTTAATGACATTCGCAATAATAGTAAGCCAACTGTTGAAATCGACTTGAACTCGTTTCGCTGTGAGCACTGCGATTGTGTCTTCAGGGATAGTGGCAAGCTAACAAGACACGTGAAACTCAAGCACAGGTACATAGACTGTTCCAAGTGCGGCCAGAAGATCAAATACTTAGAGTTCTCTAAGCACAAAAAAACTATGTGCAAGTCCCAGGCTGAGTTTAAATGCTCGTATTGCAATTATCATACCAAGTACCATTGGTACTTGAAAAATCACATGCAACGCAAGCATCGTATAGTGAAAAAGATGAGCCTCAATCTGATGACTAAAGGTCTCTACGTTAGTGAAGCATCCAACAACATCAATCCGAAAGCCTCCGGTAACCAGATTCACAAGTGTACCCTATGCGGCTACACCTCGCCGCACTTGAGATACGTTAAGGGCCACATAAAGAGACGCCATCTCTCGAATGATTTTGAGGAATACGAAAAGTACGAGTGCGACTACTGCGGAGCTGACTACAACAACAAGACGAAACTTCGTAGACACATGAAGCTCAAGCACGTGTACGTGCACTGTGCCAAGTGTGACAATAGCGTCAAGTTCTTCGACTTCTCGGCGCACCAGAAGAGCGACTGCCAGTCTCTGCCCCA
Source organism: Torymus flavipes (assembly GCA_030522905.1). Lineage (NCBI taxonomy): Eukaryota > Metazoa > Arthropoda > Insecta > Hymenoptera > Torymidae > Torymus > Torymus flavipes. The sequence continues at coordinate 26,233 of JAPYZO010001700.1, forward strand.
GTACAAATGCCCGAGGTGCGAATATCGCACCAAGCAGCGCTGGTACCTCAAGTACCACGTGCAACGCAAGCACAACCAAGATCTACCGGACGAACCGCAATTCACGCCAGATTGCGATATCTGTGGCTTCACGGCCGCGAACAAGTCGAAGATGCGCATGCACATGCGCCAGAAGCACGAGCAGCGCGCCTGTCCGATTTGCGAGCGCACCTTCAAGTACCCCAACTATTACCACCACCGGCGTATCTGTGGCAAAGAGGCGTCCATACGCTGCGAATTCTGCGACTTCATCACCACCAATAAAGTCTACCTGAAGCGCCACTGCGCGCGCAAGCACGCCAGCAAGGACTTCGAGCAGCACGAGAGCTACAGCTGCGAGCACTGTGACTACGTGACCAGCAAGAAGCCCAATCTGCGTAGCCACGTGCGCAATCGCCACGTGTACGTTGAGTGCGACAAGTGCTCGAAGAAGTTCAAGTGGTACTGCTTCACGCAGCATCAACAGACTTGCGGCTCCCGCAAAGCGTGGATCGCGTGCCTGCAGTGCGATGCCACCTTCACGCTGCACAAGTATCTGGCGAGACACGTGCGCGAGATGCACAAAGCCAGCGGCAAACACAACTGCGAGCACTGTGTATTTAGCTGCTGGCGCAGGTCCCTCATGGTACGCCATCTGAAGACCAAGCATCCTTGGATCTTCGCCGTCGAACAAATCAGCCGCGAGGAGATACTCAAAGTACTGTTTTAGGCATTTTTAGGATTTTTCTTTTTTTTTTCTTTTTTAGCCATGTAGCGATAGTTTGGATGGTAATAATGCCTTATAGAATGTAGCCTTATAGGGTGGGAAGGAATATTATATGAAAGATTTGACTATTGTTAACCAACTATTGGAAGAAAATTTAACACGGATTATGAGGGGAATAAGTCTTCTTTGGATGTGACCCAGTGCCTTGAAAATTTGTGAAAAATTAATATGTAGTAAATATACGCGTCAAAATTTTTATTCGGCGACTTGTTATCCACAATGAATTGGGACTATATTTTTCGACTAGCAAAATTTGTTTGAAAAATTTATGAAAATATAGACTTGAAATATAAATTTGTTGTACAATGTAATTTAAGGATAAAGGAATTTGAAAATTTCAATTTTAACTCGATGTGTTAACATCACATGGGGTCAAAAACTATGGAAGCCATAATTGAAATTTATCTAGTGAATGGTATGCAATACTTTTTTCATTTAGCCAATTGTTAACAATATAATAAGTAGGTTAAATTATAAAATTAGAATTTGAATAGTATAAAGAAAGATACTTGGTATAACGTTAAATAGATTTAAAAATCTTTTAAATATTTCTATCCTCTATTGAGAAATCTATTTCGACAATCTACATCATTATTAGATTTAATTAACGGCAGCTTATATAGGGTATAACTATGGATTAGGAAATCTTTGAAAAATCAAGTTGTTACGTTATAGTGTCCTCGTAGTTGCATTTTGCTTCCTAAAAATAATATGGAATTTATGTGATCTCATAAGATACGAAATGCAAAATGCGAAAAATATAAATGTTTTATGTAGTCAATCAGATGCGCTTATATGCCAAATAGAATATATTCGTTAATTATTATCAGATTTAAAATGCAATTTATATTTACAATTCATAAAATACACAATTCTATATGCTTGTTACCCTACCATAATGTGCAAACTTACATAGCTATAATCAAAACAGTTATAGTGTAGGCTTTGATGTCCTCAACGCATAGACTTGAATGATGTATACCAGACAAAATATATAAGTCCTTAGTAACTAGTAGTATGAATCAAACAAGCCTTTACAAGTTGTGAGTGTGCCTTTTTGAAAGTGTTTCTTAAACCAGAGTGTTGTGTATCAAATGTGTTATTGTAAAGGAATGTGTTATATCAAAAAATATATTATGTTGAAAAATATCATTGTACAAAGTTCATTATCACAACCTATTTATCTTTTTAATAAAATATTTCTGCAATAATATAAATTTATTTCTCAACATTCACATATCTTTCATTTAATCGAAATTCACCTAATTGATGAACTATTTTTTCAGGTCATGAATTTATTGCTGAAACTTTTCCAAAATATAACGCATATCAAGAAATTACTTTTAATAAAAAGGAGTTCAGATGTCAAACTTTTTTAACTTTACTAAAGTTTGAGTGGATATAATTTATTAAAAGCCTACACTCAGCATTAAAATATGGGTATTTACTGTCAAAATCCATAGCAAAAATACCAACCTTCAAGGCGCACATGATCTTCATATCTGAGAAAAATCTTATCATCTAATAAAGTTATTATTGCATTACATAGTTAAACGACTTATAGGTATTTGTTAATATAAATGTATCTTTAAAAGGATCATTCAATTTCACAGTTAAGTTAGTTTAATTAGTTTTTATGTATGTTTATTTGTTATGTTTAACAAATTTTGTATTATGTCACAATATTGCATTAATAGAAATTATATCGTGAAATTTTACTTTGAATATTATTTTCAAAATAACATAATGTGTGTAAAAAATAAACTGCACAGTGTAAATATTAAAATAAATTTTATTACTCGCAATTATAGTTTTTCTTTTATTATTTACTTATAAAAAATAATGTATTTTTGTTTTTATTTCACTAATAAAGAAAAATAGGCTTTTTTAAAATTTAACTTATTTGACAATTACTAATTAATACTTTAATTTCAGATGCAAGCTCTACCAGATATACGGACGGGCGGTCTAGGAAAGTTCAGGTGGAACTGGAACGAATAGGTATATGCATAATCAACCAACCAATGAAAAATTATTCATGTTTTTCCTCAGCATAAAAAATAATTCATGTTATTTTTTCGCATTTCTTTTAGATGAAAAAACACTAAACTTGATAAAAAGGGGAGTTATTAAGGAAATTGCCAGTGTTTTTGAAGTAGGTAAGACATCAATTTGTTTATTTTACGCAAGCACTTGATTTTCCATGTTGATCACTTTTCACATGGATTACTTTCACCGGTCTGTTGTAGATGAGTCGCCAATTGAATCAATGAATTCACTCGTGAAAGAGGAAATCGATCTAGCCGTTGATGAACTTTGTTACATTCGAGCTTCAGATGATTCCGGTACGTGAATCATTCGTGTTTTATAATTTCTACTTGCTGATCTTTTGGTTATTCATGTTACAGACATCGAACTGGACTCTACCGAAAAACCCGTTTCAACATCGGTTGATGAGCCCGAAGGGAACTCGGATACTGACGACGCCAAGGAGTTGTGTATAAACATTAAAGGCGATTTTCTAGGTATTACGATGAAACAATTATTCGGCTAAGATCACTAATAGGCTAGTTTATAAAAGCGCTGGAAAATATATAATCTGTTATAAAAATACTGAAAACGGTATTATCTTGATTGAGTTGAGTTACCAATAACGTATATATGTTGAAAAGTTTTTTTAATATTTCGCAAAATGGGTTTAGAATAACAAAAGATTCACTACTGACTCCATCATAGATGTTTATACATTTAAAAATGAGCATTTGTCGAATATCTACTTATTTATTTAATAAATTATAACGCATTTGGGAATATAATTTTAACATGTACTTAAGAGTATAGCCAAGTTAAAGTTTCTAAAAAATACTATCCCCGGGCTGGCGTCTTTCCAGCGTTTTTACAAAACGAGTCATGTTACTGTCTCTGTCGACAGTCAATATAACTTCTATCCTGGTATATTTCAGCCCTTAATCTTGCCAAGCGTATACGTCTTCAGTGCAAATCATGTGGGCGCAGCTGTGCCCTCGCCTCTTCCAAAACCTGCACAATGTGCTCGACAACTATGCTCTTCAGATGCAAGGCCTGCGACCAGGAATTCCCGACTATCGAGGAATGCGTGACGCATCAGGAGGCGGGCTGCCATCTGCTAGCCATCTACAACTGCCACCAGTGCAAGTTCTTCACCAACAGCGCGTCAGAGTACAAACGTCATGAGCGCCTCAGTCACACCTTCGTCAAATGCGTGCGCTGCCAGCGGGATATCAAGCGTGGTGTCATTTACAGGCATCGTCAGACCTGCGGCAAGCCGCCGAAATTCAAGTGCACTCACTGTCCCTACGTTCATCACTTTGGTTACTTGATGCGCGACCACGTGATGCGCATGCACTCCAAAGAAAGCGGCAGCTATGTGCCAACAACGGAAGAACGACGCTGCGGCGAGTGCAAAAAAGTCTGTCGCACGATACCTGAATTACGCCGGCATCGCGAGAGCAGCTGTCGGGTGCCATTATTGGCGAAGCCGATCAATCGCTTCACCTGCCACGTGTGCACGTACACCTCGTTCACGTGGGCCACTCTCGTCACCCACATCAAGGAGACGCACGACCATGCCCTTCTCGCAGGCATGTACCCGAGGTGCGAGAGATGCTGCAAGACACTTATGACGCCCCAGGAGTTGCAGAGCCATGACAGAATACAATGCCGACGACCGATCAGAACCCTATCGTGCGCCCACTGCGGCACCATAAGCAGCTCCCGCATGGAAATGGGAAAACACCTGAATACCAGACATCCTCATCTCTTTCCCGAGTTTAAGAAGCAAATGAAAGCTTGACGATAGCTAACGCTTTCATTATTTCCTTTTTATTTTACAAATATTAAAGATATTTTTTTTATTTTTTTACCATGTTTAACGAAGATAGGACGTTGTTCTTCGATTTGTTTGCATATTTAAATTTTTGAAACAAATTGATGTCGTCTACCAACGAAGTTTAATAAAGTTGATTAGTATAATCTACGTAAATCATATTATATTTGTACTAAATAGTAAAAGCAGTAATGTGTGACTCAATAAAGTAATAGAAGATCTATTTATGTCCAAGTTATATTTTCTCAATTATTTCTACCTTCTCTCAATTTCCTCACTTGATTTTGTACATTAACGTGTCATAATTCTTAAAATAAATTTACTTATTTCTTTATTTTTTAGGTGCAAATGTGTTGACGATGAATTTATACACGAATAAATATTGCATTAGCAACAAATATTGAGTCTAAAACAAAAAGTATTGTGGAGAAGAAAAGTTACGAACCCTAAGATATACATGGACCTTGAAAACGTTTTAAAGTTTAGTTTATACAATGAAATAACCTGCTCATAAAAGAAATATCTTTCTAAATTTTAAGCAAAAAATAAGTATAAAAATTAAAAAAAAAAATTGTTACTATAAAAATTGTTTTATTTCATAATAAAAATATTTTGTACATTTACATAAGCAACTTATTTACTTTACCGCAAATATTTATTAATACACTGGAGTACAATATAATATTATGGTACATGTGGAATTGAACTAAATAATATTCTATAAACTTTTGTATAATATTGTAGCATATATATAAATAGCTTAATTTACTAACATAGTCAACAAATTTAAAAGACACATTTCTCTTACCACATAATTAATGAGTCTTTTTATGTTTAGGTAAAAAATTGCCAACAAAGAAAGTAGCAAAGAAGAAAAAAAAGGCAGCCCAAAAAGAAATTCAAACGAAAACTTTGGGTAAGTATCCATAAATAAGTATTTTTCTAAAACCACAAAAGTACGTCTTAAAATTTTTAATTTTACATATATTTTTTAACTTTTTATTTCAGAAATTAATGCTACCAAATCAAGTCAAAGGCAAAAGAAGGGAAAAAATGTTACGACTAGTTAGTATCAACTTATTACGCATTATTTTATTTTACTTTGAACGTAGACATTTATTAATTTTTTCTGTTACAGCAGAGGAAAAGGATCCGCTTAATATTTCCGTTACAGCAGAAGAAAATGATCCGCTTAATATTTCCGTTACAGCAGAAGAAAAGGATCCGCTTAATGTTACCGTTACAGCAGAGGAAAAGGATCCGCTTAATGTTACCGTTACAGCAGAGGAAAAGGATCCACTTAATGTTATCGTTACAGCAGAGGAAAAGGATCCGCTTAATGTTACCGAATCTAAACAAAGTGATCAACTGGTTGTTACAGAAGGTTTACTGTTATTCATTAATTATACTAAATTTTCACTGACAACGTAATATCTATAATATTGATTTTTTTTAGAGAGAGATCCTCTTAACTTTGATGAAGCAAGTAAAAGTTGTAGTATATCAGATGCAATGTCACTCGGTAAGCATTTTAATCAAAATTTTATCATTCCAGTATCTTAGACATAATCATTGTTTGTATTTAATAAATAGAAAAAGATCCCCTGGACTTTGACGAAGATTCTCTACAACAATCAATTGTAAAAGAAGAACTTCAGATCGCTGGTGATTTCGACTACCTAGTACTGACGGACTGTTCAAGTGAGTATAGTAAAATATCAATTTACTTTATAAAAAATAATTATTACACAATTTATTCTTCGACATTTTACATAGGTATGGATACATTCTCAACAAATGAAATGATTACAATGAGAAGCGCAAGTGAGCCTCCTGAAAAAATTCCAGAGAAAAAAAAGAGAAAGAAGCCCAGTACGAGTACGAATAAAAGTAAAAAAACGAGTAAGGATTCGAGTACGAGCAAAGTAGTAGCAAAGAAGGTTAAAATTGTAAATAAAGAAAAGACTAAGAAGAAGGCTAGGAATGTATCAGGTAAACTTTAAATTATTTAATTACCACCGAAAATCTTGATAGTACCTATTCAATATTTCAATTATGCTTACAAGTTTTTTATTTTTGAGAATTTTCATTTCAAAGTCTTTTATATTCTTCAACATATATACCATCTAGACCGACGAAATTCTATTGAAGTATTTCCAATATCGGTGAGGCTGTACCTATAATATGCCCTGTTTCAGTATTGGCTCAACAGACGGACCTGCTCTGCGCGAATTGCGGCATCCTCGGCCACGAGTACCCCAGAAAGCACGGGTTCTACAAATGCGTGACGTGCCAGGCCGGTCTCTTCTACCGCTGCAAGGTCTGCAACGGCGAGTTCAACCGCGGTGGCGCCATCTACCACGTGAACACCATGTGCATACCTAAGATACGCGAGAAGGCATGTGACTTCCCAAACTGTGGCTTTATAGCTTGCGATAAGGCCACGATGATTCAGCACCAAAGAGCCGAGCACAGCCTCACGGCGATACCCGGCGAGAAGCTATCGATGGTCAAAAAGGGTCTACTATCTTACGTAAGCTGTCACAGCTGTAATAAGCTGTTCAAACGGCCGAATTTTCTGGCGAAGCATCTGAAGACCTGCGGCAAGGGTGACCGCGAGATATTCAGGTGCTCCAAGTGCCCTTACAAGTCGCGTAGGCGCGACCTGATCATCGATCACGAGACCAACGTGCACAAGGAGATCGACCTCAGCGAGTATCACAAGTGCCCTAATTGCGACAAACGGTACAAACATGAGAAGCACATGAGGGTACACTACGAGCAGGTCTGTCAGAACAAAGTGCAAAACAATTGCGAGCACTGCAATTACACGACGTTCGTCAAGATATATATGGTGAGGCACCTGCGGGTCAGGCATCCTCACCTCTTCCCCGACGACGACAAGTTCACCTGCAGGCTCTGTGGCAAGCGGTGCTTCACTCTCAGGCAACTGAGCTATCATCTTAGGAGGAACAAATGTCCCAAGGTCCTGCCGTCAGAGGATACGTCCCAGCCTAATGAGGGAACGTCACAGGGTTAATGTTTATTATGTGTTGCCGGGCATGGAGAAAGAGTTGAATCGTTTTATATGTAAAAATTGACTCTATTTAATTAGGTTTATGGTGCGCAATTAAAATGTCTTTTGAGTTTAGTAAATGTAATCACCAGCAAATAGATTTTCGTTATGTAATCGTCTAATTTTCTTGTACAGGGTTAACATGTAGCGAAACGAGATGTTTTAACGTTAAGTCACAGCGTTATATTTGAATAAGAGTTACTATTAGAATTGTTATTTACACTTTACTTTACGAAATCCTTTCGTTGATACGTGTAATTAAATCACTGCGAAAAGATAATATTTCATTTTTTGAAACCCATTGATATTCTAATGTTACAACTATTTTCTGTAATCCTTTCTACTCTTCTTTAAAAAAAAACCTTTATAGATTTGTATACGTTTTAGTGTTAGTGTTGAAATAATTGACATTCCTTAAATTTTTATACTTTGTAAGATTAAAAAACGACATTGTAATTTACCGGAAAATGTTTTTTTTTTATAAGAACCGCATAGTTTTTAAAGCGGTCGGGACCTGCTTATTTAGTGTATCTTTTTTAATCTACGAATTCAAGATTCTATGAAAAAAGTCATTTCACAGCGTAAATAGTAAAAAATTTGGTTTAAGGGGTACACATAGGTGTTACCCCTTAAGTATTACTTGTTGTCATACAGCAAGCGTTATAATTGATCTTTTCTAAGTAGTTAATCAATATCATTAAATTATATTTTTTTAATAAAATATATCAAGTTTAATTGCCAAATGCTGTTTAACATTTTCAATGTAAAAAAGTAATATTTAACTTGTATTCTCGTATTGTAATATTTTTTTGAAAATAAACAATTTAAATTTGTAATCAAATTGAAATTATTAAAATAATTTACCTTTTTTACTTATATAAATTCATAATTAGACGTTACTATTTATTTATTATATTATTTCTAAATAAACGTTTATTTTTCAGGTACCTCGGCTGGAATGTCAAACAAATATAATTAAAATATATATTTTTAGACATAACAAGAACTTTACATGGTTTACATAGAGAAAATGACTAAGAAAAAAGTATGAAGAAGATATAACGGGAACTATATGTTTTCGAATAATACATGAAAACAAAATTATGTGAATCGACGATTTATATTTAAAATGTATTTTTGTTTAAATATATCTATATATATTATTATTAAGCAAATAAAAAGTCGTTTTGAAATAAGATAAATCTGTTATATATTTCTTTTTATTTTGGTTAACATATTACCTATGTATGAGATTTTTATTTTTTTTCCACCTTGTATAGAAATGCTATAGCTTACTTGGGATCATCGCTTTTGACACAAACTAAACTATTTTAACTCATTAGTTTTTATTAGAAGTGAGTTTAAACATAATCTTTTCGTTTGTTCCAGGTCTATTAAAAAACATGAAAGATAAAAAGGGGACTCATATAAAAAGACAAAGCAAAAATTTCACAGACAGTGACGCCAGTGCTCATGAAATATATATTAAGGAAGAATATATTGAGATTGAAGAACCTTTCGCTATTATCGAGGAAAGCTTTACTGACGTTTCAGAAAATAAAATTGAAGATAAAAGTACTGAAGATCCTTTAAGCAAAGATAATTTAGGTAATCATTTATTTGGATAACTTGAAAAATGATGGATACTGTGTGCACACTTTCTGTAAGGAACAAAAATTTGCTTCTTTTCAAAATTATAAATTGATTATCCTTTATAATCAAAACTTGACATTCAAATAAAAAATTCTAGAATTTGTGTACATACAGTATTACCTGAATTCTCGGAACAAAATTTCAGATAATGCTCATTGTTCTTCAGTCTTACGTCCGATCTATCGCAATGTCCCATAAATTAAAATTCAACAATAAACCAGACGACGATCAATAACGAGCATTCTCACAAAAATCTCCAACAAAATAGCGTCACACCGACGTCACTAACTTGTCTACCACCACTGTTTCAGTGTACAACGGCTCCGTGCACCTGTACTGCGTCACGTGCAAGGATCGCGCGCCCCCGACGATTCGCAGCCGCGTAGGCACGTGTCCACGCTGCTCCTGCCTCTACCATTACCAGTGTCCCACGTGCGCCAAAGTCTACGCCAAGGGCATCTCCGCATACAAACATGCGCGCAACGTATGCGGCAAGCTACCGCGTCATCGCTGTCCCCACTGTCCATTCGCCAGCTACAATTCTACGACCACATCTGTACACATAAAACACCGTCACACCCACATCGATCCGCGCGACTATCCGGCCTGTCCGAGCTGCGGCAAGCGCTACAAGCACGTGAACAAGATGCGCACCCACCTGAAGACATGTGGTCAGGAAACGGTGAAGCTGGACTGCCCCCACTGCGAGCTCAAGTTCGCCACCAACTACAATCTGAAGAAACACCAGATGCTGAAGCACCGGGATACTATCGATGAACAGCAGGCCATGCACGTCTGCCCCAACTGCTCCAAGATTTATCTGTACAGAACGAGCCTCGAGACCCACATCAAGCAGGTCTGTGGCCAGAAGATCGTGCGCTGCTATCACTGCAAGCTGCACACCACGAACAAGGCGAATTTGACAAAGCACATGAAGAGGATGCATCGAGAATTGTACGAGAGCAGTGAAGATATAAAGCCAAGTGTTATTGTGTTAAATTAGTGGATATGATACCTTGTTTTATGTTCAATGACCAAATGTAAAGTTCTTTTTGCTCTCAATAAATGTATTAGCACTGTCAAGTAGAAGTATCGCATTTTCTCAATTGTCTTACTCGGTACAGTTGTTTATTCTTCAGATCAAGGTACTCTGCAAATAATTAACCATGGCTGTAATTACTTTTTTGTATGTCTATGTGGCAATGATAATTTTTATAAGTATGTTTAACGTTTTATTTCAATATAACGAAACCAATCGTCATAACTGATGATTGAGGAAAGTAAGTTTTTTTTTTTTTCATTCAAAAATGATTAATTTCCAATTCAATTGTAAATTTTATTTATTCAATGTGATAAGAATCAAATCTATTTCCGTTACTCAAAGTCAACGAATTTATAATGTCCTGTGCTTCGTTGACGACAAACAATGCAAATCTATTAACGCCTAACATCGGAAGGAGAATGTCTAACCAAATATCGTACCTCAAAGAAAGTTATACACCAAACGGTTACGGCCACTGCTTACACTTCACGATTGTACATATAGAAACATGCCAACGCAGACCTTCTCCTTCCCCGATTCCATCTCTTCCTAATTTCGTTCCCTACTAATCAACCCAACTCTTCTCGTTTCAGGGTTCCTGTCGTGGCGCTCGAAGCTCATTCCCGAGCGTCTGACTCAGCTGCAACAACAACAGCAGCAGCAACTACAACAGCAGGGCGTCGAAATGGCAGGTCAGCAGCGATTTCCCTGCCCCGACTGCAGCAGCGTCTTCAGCCGCAAGTGCAACCTGTACTACCACCGAAAGTACGAGTGCGGTCAGCCGCCACGCTTTCAGTGTCCCTACTGCCAGTACCGCACACGACACCAGTCCAATGTGCGCGCCCACGTGCGCCGCATCCACGCGGGCAAGGATGTCTTCTTCATCGACGTCGGCCTGCAGCAGCCGTTCGACATTGTCTGAAGCGATGATTGTCGTGCTATAAGCAATCGAGTGGATTGAATGGTTGCGGTATATGGAGTTGATATAGTTCCACTTACCTAAGCATTAAAGAAATGTATAATCTGAGAATCATGCAAATAATATTGCCAAGGTGGATACGTATAGATTGAATGTTTGGAGTTACAGTATTCTATTTATATCGACTGTGGTTGAACGTTTCCGTTAACCATTATTTGTATTTTATGTTGTACAACGAAATCCAGCTCTTCAGATAATGCACAATTGTAAATTATAATTATTATCGCTCTCGAATCGTAATCTTATCATATACATAAACTTGAATGAATGTTGGAAAATGTTGGATCTGTGAGAGAAAAGAAACTGTTGCGAGTTTCTAATGCACTGGTTATAAATAATTCTGAACGATTATTTGAAATATTACAGCAATGCAAACGTTTATTTGGAACAAGCAGTGGGGGAGAGCGCAAGAGAGAGAGAGAGAGAGAGAGAGAGAGAGAGAGAGAGAGAGAGAGAGAGAGAGAGAGAGAGAGAGAGAGAGAGAGAGAGAGAGAGAGAGAGAGAAAGTGCGCAATATTTTATATAGGTAATAAGATTGTATAAAGGAAATCTACAAAATTGCGAACAAATTAGATAGATGAGGATATTATTGATTAAAACAAAGAACCTATGTAGTACATAGCAGGATTGTGTTCATACAATTCATTAACATATTTATACATAGGTGATGTGTAAAATATTTATACATACTACAAAATATTTTTGAGCTGTTGTTACATTACTCGGCTTCTGTTCAATAGCAGTGCGTCAAATCTCATTATTTTAATCATAAAAAATAATGTATTCGGTGCTTGAAAATATTGTTTTTATTAAGAACTTCAACGAAAAGTATTATAATTACTCATAAGTTTTATTTATTATAAAATTTATGATAAAATTTATTGTTGTATAATTCAAATTTCGGTTTACTTAAAAAATTATAAGCAACAAAAAAATTATAAACAAACCAAGTTTCTTTTATTTATCCTACTATTGTACATTTTGTAATTATTATTTGCATAATCGAAAAACCTTTCCATCTCTTGAAGTTTTGATTTTCTTTTTTTTGTACGTCTAATGTTTTTTGATTCTCGAATGAGACTAGTTCATAATTTACTCCCCGTCGAAGCCCATCCTTCTCATGTTTGAAAAAATCTCTCAATCTATCGATTCTGCCACTAACCACACCCCCATTTCAGTTTTTTTCCAGTACACTCGTGACCCGCGGCAACCCAACTGGAGGCCCATCAAGCCGAATCAGACGTTCAACTGTTCAAACTGCCCATCGGCCTTCTCTCTACTCTCGTCTCTGCGTCGTCACATCAAGCATCAGTGTGGCCAGCCGCCACGTTATAAATGTCCATATTGTCCGTACCGAACGCGATACCAGTCGAACGTGCGCGCTCACGTGAGATCTGTGCACGCGGGCCAAACCGTCTACGTCGTCGACGAAGGCCGGCAGGCGTAAGAAGATAAATGAACTTTGTTATTTTTCAGAACAATGCGATCGTTTATTTGGAACAAGCTGTTTGAGAGATTATTAAATAGATAGAACATTTATTTTCTATTAGCTGCTTCTGAAGAAATGTATAGTAAAAAAGTATCACGTTGAAGTATGAAAATGAAAGAGAGATAATGATGTAAAGTAAGGCATTACTTTACGTAGTTACCATAGGATTGTAGAATCCAAAATCTGAACAAAATAGAGATGGAAGAGTATTATCAAGTAAACAAAGAGTCTACGCAGTACATAAAAAGGTTTATGTTTCTACGTATAAATCTCAGGATCAATTTATCTGTTTGATTGTACTTAACCGGATATGACTAATTTTTTTACGTTTTTCTGTCGAATTAAATATTGTTTTATAGTGATTTTTTCATGAAAAGCTAATTTTGTTTATTATGTATACTTAATGTATATACTTGACGCAAGAAACAATTCTCTAGAATTAAAAAAAAGGTTTTGATAAAAACGTCATGTTCTGCAAATAGTTATCTTGTAAATAGCTAGTAATGTAGAAATTAAAACTTATCAGTAACAATTTTAGAATGATCTTTCTTGATGAATTTTAATGTAAGATTATTATGAATTATTAGTATTAAAAATTAACATATAAGAATCAATTAATCAATTATAAGAAGCAACGTGTCAATGAAAAAGTAGTGATTTTTCTTAATAGATTATATTTAAAATGGTTACAAACACTAACAAATATTTTTGAACTGTTGTTAGATTATTAGAGATTCTATTCAATAGCAGTGCATCAAAGCCCATTATTTTGATCATAAAAATATTGTAATTGAAACTATTGTTTTAACTGAGAACATTAATGAAAAGTATTTTTATTACGAATGTCGTTTTCTTAAAAATTTATAAGTAACCACGAACAAATAAAGATTCTTTTACTCATTTTACTTGTATATATACTTTGTAATCATTATTTGTAATTTAATAATTATACCATTCCCCTCAAGTTTCCATATCTTGAGAATATCTACTGTTGTTTTTAATTAGCGGTGTAAATAGTTCATAATTCACTCCCAACTCCACCCCATTTTTTCACCGCACCCTACATTACATCCCGTGTGCAGTTTTTAAATTCCCATTTTTCTGCCTCACCCTAATTTCTATCAATATAAACTCTATCACTAACCCCACTTCTATTTTAGTTTTTTTTCAGTCCTCTGGTGACCCGTTGCAGCCCAACCGCAGGCAGCGCAAGACGCCCAGTCAGACCTTCGATTGTCTGAACTGCCCGTCCGCCTTCTCCTCCCACCTATCGCTGCGACGTCACATTAGGCACGAGTGTGGCCGCGAGCCCCAGTTTCACTGTCCTTACTGTCCGTACAAGGGCAAATGGAAGCCGAACGTCAAGCGCCATGTGATCGGTGTGCACAAGAATCAGCCCGTCCAAGTCATCGACATAATGCAGCAGTCGAGCGAAGAGCCAGCTCCCGTCGAGGAGTTCATCATATAGAGAGATAGAGAGAGAGAGAGAGAGTTAACGCAAATAGATGAAAAAGAAGATTTAAATGGAAGGGTATTAATGGAAAAGTGAGTTTTTTTAATTGAGGATCATTTCGAAGAGTTTATGATATAACTTTTGTAAGAATATTCCAGAAAATCGCGGTAAATATAATCTTTTGGGAGAAAAATTGCGGCGGAAAGTCTTGAACATGTTAGATGGAATTTCTGTAGGCATTGGGACCAAATTTAGTTACTTACATCGTGAAGACGCAAAGATTATTGAGGCATTTTTCACCTTTCACGAAAAGAGACTTTGCAGATGGCAATTTTTCTCGCAATGAGTTTTCGCCAACTTAAAAATCATCATATTTTATTTAGTTTTTTAATTAACTGCGCTGATTATAATTTATATAAGTAATTTATATTTTAGTATTTTAGATTTTGTACAACGATCAGTCAAAAGAGATTTTTGATCTTCTGTATATTAACAAATCTATATAATTTTTATTATTAAAATTAGTACTGAGCTTGACACTTGTAGAATTGCTTAATTGTATTCTACATGCATTGCAATGAAACCAAGCTGAACAATTTGTTCACTTGAATGTAAATATAAACTATTAAAAAACACGATTATGAAACAGTTTGAATATCAACAAATTTTATAAACGAGCATATATAAGTTTGTACATAATACTATATCCGTATACTTAAAAAATATGGAGATATTATGGATACTCATTTATTTGTGAAAAATCTATTTTTTTTATTAGAAAGACTTTTTTTTATTGGCTTATAATTTACTTGTACGGTTGAAATGTTCTCTAATGAAACTTAGCTGTAGCGTAGAAAACATCATTACTTATTGTACATGTATAAAAATATAGTTTTCCAATAAGAAACTTGTAAAATTTTATAGAATATAAAAAAAAAAGTTTTTTTTCTCATGTCGATATGAAAATAATGTATCAACTTTTAAACGACATAAATAAAAATGTAATTAAAAAATATTCATATAATATTGCATTTCACGTTTTGCTAATTTGCGTCAAATAAAACGCCAATGAAATTAATTAAACGACAATATTTTACCCACAATATCCAAAGACGTAAAGGGCAATTGCAATGGCTAACATGGTAAGTCCCACTTTTATTTTCCCAACTGCATCTTTCAGTTGACTATTTAGAAATTTTAATACAAAGTAGATTATTAATCACTCCTTTTCAACTATTCCTACATGATCGCAAACGCCCTGTAAATAAGCTCATAAAATATATCTCGCCATTGGAACACAAAACCATCTATAAAAGGACTGAATGATATTGAATACGGCATCAAATAACCCTCTTTCCACTTCTACATATACTAACTGGTTTCATCAATTCGGCGACTACACCATACCCAACCTGTACAGAAAAACCTCCAATTACCCAAAACAGGAACCAACCGATCGTTCACATCGAACACACTTAACCTCAATCCCACCTAAGATCGTCAAGTAACCATACCCCCGATCTTTTTTCAGATTGCTACGAGTTCGGGGCCACAACCGAGTCGCAGTCATCTACGAGCCCCGATGACAATGAGCAACAGCAGCAACCGCAGCGTAAGCCATTCAAGTGTGAGACCTGCCCGAAAACCTTTTTCTATGTGAAGGATTTGCGTAAGCACGCCAGGTTCGAGTGTAACAAGCAGCCGCGATTTCGCTGTCCCTACTGCGATCTCAAAAGCAAGCAGACATCTTACGTCTACCGCCACGTGCGCGAGAAACATCATCCGCAGAAAGTCTACAGCGTCGATGTACTGTCGGAGCCTCACGTTATATGGTGGCCCAATAGAATGAAGAATTATGATTTTGATGCGCGATAAATTGAACTTTTCTTTTTTATTTTTTTTTTATTTTTACCAAGATCTCGAAGTCGACCGTGATATTAATGTTACTTTGATGAGAGTCTGAAAACTGGTTTAGGGTGTTGTATAAGTTTCATAAATTTAAAGTTTTTTTTCGTACAACCGTTCGGACGACTTCGGTTGTAACGATTGGAGATAGTATACGCTTCATTATTGGTGCTTGTATGCTTTATTTTCTTATCTTTTTAATAAAATTTAAAATTTTTATAATGCGGATTATAAAAATTACGGGTTACAAGGTTTAATTTGTGTGAAAGGGTTACATAAGATTAGTTTTCAACTGTGACAAAGACTTTGTAGTTTGAGGAGGTGTAGACAAGTTGAAACTGCCATTTAAAGTTTTTGTTATCTGAAACAATTAGATTTTTTCATTATAATTTTTATGATAAGTTGGAGATAGGATTGATATTATATACAAAAACAAAGTTCTGTTTAAGATTTCTAATTTGAGCTATATTTACGATTGCTGTTTGAAGATTTGTTAAATATTTTATGTTATGTGGATTATGGAAACCATTGTACTTATAAAGAATAAATAAAATTATCATTTTCTACAATACAATATGTCAAGCCGCATTTATCCCCCGACAAAAGAAAAATTCGTTTAATTTTAACGTGCCTACTTGCGTGCTACAAACTTTCCAGAAAATATTTTTACTGCTATCCACACTGACACTACGAGCTTCTTTTACCTTTTAGTCGAGCTTTTACGTAATGCATTTATGTAGCGTCCAGCATCCAAGCTTATGTGTCGCAGGATTAAGAAAAAAACTACCACACGAGCAGGTGAAACTTCCCTATCATAAAAAGACAGTAAAATCCCACAACATATCTTAACTCGGAAGACACCATTCCACTATAAATAAATCAATTATTCCACTATAAATAACACAACTAATCTCTTCTACTCCCTCTTTCTCAATCTCTCTCTAGGATGGACAGTGCAGATGCTGCCAAGACCGCTGCGACGCCGTCGTCGCCGTAGCAGCCACATCAGCACAGCCGAGCGTCAGCAGCTCGTCTCGGAGATCATCGAGCTGCCGATACCCTGCGATCGTCCTGACGACTTGTCCACCTACCGTGGCACTCCCAAGAACTTCCAGTGCCCCAAGTGCCCAAAACGCTTCTCCGCCAAAAGCAGCGTCATTCAGCACATGAGATACGACTGCAACAGGCTGCCACGATTCGCCTGCCCCTACTGCAGCATACGCAGCAAGTGGCCGTTCAGCCTCTACAAGCATATCAGAAAGGTGCATCCAGAATCGAGGGTGTATTGCAACGATCTGCTGCGCAGCGAGGCCGTGCAATGAGTCAGCTGATAGTTGTACACGGTCGAGTGTACTTCGGTTAGGGAATCGAAATGAAATTTTGTAAGAACAAAAACACGACGAACGATGTTTAGTTTAGTTAACAAATAGTTAAGTTATATGGCCGGGATACATTATAATACTGTACTTTACAAATTTTTTTCAATAACTGTTACTTTACCCGATAGAACATATTTATCTGTTGTTTTGTATTGTTTGTCAAACTTGCTCTTTAACAAGACTGAATATCAATGAAATTAAGGTAAAAACGCCAATACTGGAACTATGAAGCTGGTAGTTTTACATGTGTGCAATATGCAGAGACGAAGGTTAATTTATTTATATCCACCAAACAGCTCATTATCTTCTAGCATTGGCTCTTTTACTTGAGCAATAATAATGCACCAAATACTAGTAGACAAGTAAGTCATAATCACTATTTACTTTCCTTCAATTTTTCATGTTTGCATATAATTTTTGTAGACACAGTTTCGTCGAGTTGTGCAATAAACAATTCTGTATTTAAAAAAAACTAGATATCGCAAAACGATTATATTATTATAATCTTTTGGAAATATTGTGCTTGTATTATCGTACGTAATCAGTGTTAAACTGAACACTTAAAAATTCGAACGCAAAAATAATTTGCCATAATTTATTTAAAATTATACGCCTGTTGTATGAATATGAAAATAAATTTATTTTTGCTCTACAATGTACCATATAATTAAGAAGCCGCATTAATGTAAAAAAATAGAAATATCAATAAAACTAGGACGATATTCTAAAATGAAAATACTAATTTTTCTTTACCTGCTTCGATTCAAGTTGTATTGTACTTAATTTTTTCTTTTTTTATGTTCATGTTAAAAAATTTACATTTCTGTACTCTTAAAGTACAATAAGATAAATTCTTATTTGCTTAAATAATGATCTCAAACACACCGCATTCTCTTAAAAACATCTATCATTATAATTTCTGTATGTTCTGATACGATTTCTTATATGCGCTTCGTCACACTAACAAGTTTACTTTTCTATTTTCTAGGTTCTGATTCCGAGGAGTTCATTGGTTTTTCCCACGAAGAGCTTGTCGAGTCGTTAAGTAATTTGCAGCACTGGGATGTACTAATGTACGATCAGATGAATGTTGATAAGCAACCAAAACCCAAGCTTCTCTTGAAACCAAGTCACAAGCGCTATCTGTGCATGCTTTGTTCCAAAGAATTCACGTCGGAAGAGAATCTAGACAAGCATATGGAGTTACAGTGCAACATGAACAAACGGTACGAGTGTCCTTATTGCACGTACAGAAGCACAGGATCACCGTCTATATATAGACACGTGCGACTTAAACATCCAGGTCGAAGCATGATCACTGTTGATCTTCAGATTTCTAAGATGGAAAAGTCAGATGTCTCATCAACCTAACTCTGTCGCTTAAATAAAGTGCCTGTGATTGTACTGGACAAGTTTAGGACAAATTTTTCATAATTATCAAACCGTTGTTGAACTTAGCAATTTTGAATATCATTTATAATTTGTATTGATCTTTAAATAATTTGTTAATCGCTGTGGACATATATGTTGTAGCAATATTTTCGTTATCTTCGGATTTAGTTTAACATATTTACTTAGTGGCAATTCAACAAATTTGACGAAAGTCGTATTTATTCGAATAGCGCATATTTCATAAGACACATTTTTGTTATGCGTACCTTAAACTCTACTGCAATTTTAAAATTAATTGAGATTAGCATTTGTTTAATAAACTTTTTCGTTTAATTGACATTAATGGACAATTTATATGTATTGTAATATAACAATATCATAAAACAATAAAAGATCAGCCATTGGAGACTCAACGACAATTGCTTTTAATTATTGGGAGTGTATTTGTTTTTAGTAATATGAGTATGTAATGGTAAGATATGCAAAATTGAAAGCAGAATCGCTGTGCAGGTGCTGCAAAGGATAATCACACGTCAGAACAGGTATCGATCCAAATAAAATTCTGCCAATACTACACTTTCCATTAGTTTTGCGTAATATTTTTAGACATTGTAACGTGTTATCATTGTTTGCATCCGAGTTTCCATACCTAATTGACGGACTAAACAATCAGATATCTACCTTGATCCTCACCAATCAAATAACAGGCATAACATCGTATACAGCGACTATTTAACCTCTCAGATATCCGATTGTCTAATCTCCAGTCTCCTCTGACTCTTAAAAAAAAAAAAAACACTAACCGACCCATCATACCCACTAACATCATACCCCAACACCGCTTCTTCTTGCAGTGCCGCAACCTGCGGAAGACCCGCTGCAGATCGACCCGCTGCAGCAGCGTCTGTGGACGCTGACGGCCGACAAGCTCTTCCGCTGCTCGAAGTGCGCGCGCGCCTTCAGCGTGTACAACAGCCTCTATCGTCACTCGCGCTACGAGTGTGGCAAGCAGCCACGCTTCGGCTGCTGCTACTGTCCCTACGTCACCAAGCACACTACCAGCGTCTATCAGCACGTGAGGCGCATGCACAGCGGCAAGGAACAGACCTGCATGGACGTGATACGCGGCAATGTCGTCAAGAGGCGCAACTGTGGCAAAGCCGCGGCCTCGAAGAACGCGAAACCAACTCAATGAATGCTTGAAGGATATCGTGTTCTTTAGTTTGGTCATTGTAACAGTATGTAGGGTGGATAGTGTCAGTTTGGATTGACGATTAATTGTTGTCTATATTGTACTTATATTACTCTGTAAGGCGAAAGAAAATAATATACGGAAATATTGTTATCTACTAAGCACTTCCTAGATAACCCGGCATTCTTGCAGTACTTGAGTTGTATATTAAAAAAAAATATTCTTTGCATTTAATTGAGAATTTTTCTTACGAGGAAAAGTCATTATTCCCATTGCAATTAATATTAGAATACTGATAATAAAGAAATTTTAAGAGAGCTTCGAATTAAAAACAGGGGAATGAAACGAGAGTTCGTAACTAGTAATGAATCCAATTGTACTATTCTTTTTCTATAAAATTTGCCAATAAAACTACTTAACAAACGTTTTTTCCAAATGTGTTTTAAACAATGTACATATTTCACTGTTCCCCAATGCAGCATGAATAATTTAACACACTTTATATTTATAATGATAACCCAAGTGCACAAGTTTTTTACTTTTGTTAAAGTAGAGTTTTTTTTTAGTAAATTATGTAGAAAATTGTTAGTACATAAAATATTGATGTTCTATTATTTTCTTTTTGTCTAACTTGTTACTTTAACTAAAAAAATGTATTCATTTGGTGTGAAAATTTGAATGTGCAATTATATTAATACCCTTTTCACTTGCAGGTTACGATTCATCAAAATTAATAAAGTACTCTACAAGAGGCATAAAGGTAGAAGTTAGTGGTGAAGAAGATTACTCGGAAATCGTTATAGGTAAATTTGAGTTTTCTTTCTTAAGGAATACCTTATACCTCTGCAATAATCACTTCAATTCCATTATTCTTCTTACAGAGGAAAATAAAAGAACTATTCGTGAAATTCATTATGTCCAAGATTCAACAATGGATTCGTCCAATTTATTGAAGGATGAAATTGGAGACACTGAAGATTCGATTAAAATAGACGGTATGTACTACGTTTATTATGATATTATGTGGTTTTATACTTTATTCTAAATATTCCACTTCAGAGTCGAGCTTAAAAACCACTTTCTGCTACACGTGTAACAAACACGACAAGCCCAGAACATTTCAACCAAAGATGCGCTGCAAAGACTGCAACGATTTCCTCAAGTACCACTGCCAACATTGCGGAAAAATCTACACGCATCTCAGATCTCTGTATCAGCATCTCGCCGACATGAAGACGTCTTATCAGTGTGACTACTGCGAGTACAGCACTTCACGAAAGTCCGATTTGAAAAAACATCTCGATCACCAGCACTTACAACTATCGGATACCGGCCACACGTGCTCCAAGTGTGGTAACTGCTATAGGTACAGCATTCAACTGCGCCGCCATGAAAAACGACGACACGAAGATGTAATCGATCTCTGCGATGACGAAAGTGTGCACAAGGAGTATCCACGACTTTACACCTGCGAAAGATGTCGAAAATCGTATAAGTACGAGAAGGCTCTGAGAACGCACATAATAAACTGCACGGGAAGATAGAAGGCATTGGAAGACTTTCAATAATGATTATATTGAATGTTTTCCAAAAAACTTTATTATTATTATCCCAAATGCGAATAGTTTGTATAAATTATTTATGATTCTACGATATTGTTATATGTTCTGATGTAATAATAATCGGAATGAAAAAAAAAGTATTATTTGTGTATTTTTGATTTATGATGAAAATTTGACGAAAAATGTTTGTTAAAAAAGCGCTAGTCTGGCATTGCAAAACCAAGCTTGTAACAGGGTATTTTCTCATGTACATTTCTCGTTTTTAAAAGTGGAGATAAGTATAATGTTTCTAAGTATCGTTCGGGTTTCTTCCCTATTTGATTGTTTATTAATCAATAAATTGTTCTCTAGGTTATTAAAAAAAATATCTCTATTTCAGCATGGTTTTATTAGATGCCGTTTAATACTCTCAAACCTTCTAATCTTTAATGATTTTATCGAAATCCTTGGAAAACCGTAAAGCAAGTAAATACGATCTATATTCATTTGTCTAAAGTGTTTGATGGGGTCTGTCATAAGCATATCATAACTTTAAAATTTTCTACGTATAAATTGTTTCATCTGACGTCCTTCAAAGTTCTCACCAGAGTCGATACAAAGCAGCTTACTGCTAAATGTCATAAGGTCGTAAAAAAACATATTGTCCTTCGAGTACAGTATAGATGGGGATAAGTTAGACTGTCCACTTTAACTTTTGCGCCACAGTTTAGAGGTGTTAGCACAATAATATACCTTTATAAAATAATTTTATCACATATCATCCACTACGTACAAATATGGTCTTCCTTCACTGACATTTTAATAAAGAAGATAGGATCAGTGAAATATGAATATCTTATGTTTAAAATGAACAAACCTATGAGTCGCGTCAAACATACTTATTTTATATATTTTATATATATATATATATATATATATATATATATATATATATATATATATATATATGCGAGGCAAGTTGTTTACTTTCTCAGTAATTTTTATGACATTATATGGGTGGCTAGTTTATTCCTCTATTACCAAACTACGACGTTTATTGAATGTTCTTTCCCATTCTATCGTCAACTCTGTCTATTTATATATTTAAGAAGACTGTAAGAGTTCTATCGTTGCAATATTAACTGTCTTTAATTCATTTAATTTATGTAACAATTTTATAATTTGTGTTTTTTTTTATAATACATCTCATGTAAAGGGCATCGATGTCCATTTAAATTATTAAATAAAATAAGAAAAAGAACTAGATGGATTTTCATTTCTTTTAAAATATTTGTTAAACAGCACTCACACCTACTTAACTTGAACATAATATAGAATGAATAAATGATCTTAATTTAAGTTCACGTGGTTTTCTTTTTAAATTAAGAATATCAATTTTATATGAATGGCTGCATAAAATTGACACTATTTTAATTACAGATGATGATTCGAAATCAGTCGACAATTTTGTGGCAGTAGGAATAAAAACCGAATTTAACGATGAGGACGAATATTCGCAGTTTACAGGTAAATTTTAATTTTTTTTTCTACTAATTTTTTACGTTCGTTTTGTAATAACTGCAATTTTATTATTGTCTTGTTAGAGGCCGATAAAACAACCACTCGAGAAGTTAATTATGTTGAAGCATCATCTTATTCCACGTACAACGCAGCTGAATATGTAGATGATACACTCAATGTAGATAGTACGTATACACTACGTTAATATTTATATGAAAGCGTTATTAAGTAATTATTCAAAGAATCAAAGATCTGTTATGAAATGACGTAATTATATGCTTATACCAATTATTTTATTTCAGTCTCAAACGTTAAAGTAACTTTCTGCGTCAAGTGCAATAAGCACGATAAACCGAAGACTTTTCAACCAAAGATGTGCTGTGATCAGTGCGGTGATTTCCTTCATTACCAGTGTCGTCATTGTGACAAACTCTACCGACATCTCAGATCCCTATACCAGCATCTCGCTGAATTCAAGACGAGTTTTCACTGCAGCCACTGTCAGTACAGCACCTCGCGTAAGTCCGACTTGAAGAAACACATCAACCATCTGCACTCGTCAGTGCAACATAACCACGAGTGCTCCGTGTGCGGCATCATCTATAAGTATCGCAGCGACCTGCTCCGACATCAGAAACGCCATCATTCTGAAATATCTATTAGTGATATACCGTCAAGCTCGGTTCACGCAGAACAAAACGTCGAGTATGACGTAGCATTCAAGGACTATGGAAAATTGTACAGGTGCACGAAGTGTGGCAAGTCATACAAGTATGGAAAGGCTCTAACAAATCACAAAAAAATCCACGTAAAGCTTCCAAAGTTGTAGGAATACGAAGTGATTAAAGTATTAGATGAAATTTTCTCATGCTTAAAGAAAAAAAAGTAGAATAATTTATTTAATGAACTTAAAAAGACATAACCGTATGTCGATGGATATTTAAAGATAATTTTTTAGATTTTTTTTTTCATATTACACTGTCTTTATATTAATTATGATACTTTCTTTAACAAAATCTATACAAAATTGAGAAGAAAAAATACAAATTTGTAAATATTAAAACAATATTAGGTTTAAGAATGCAAATAAAACTATGAAATTGTTTTAGACAGCATGGTGATATAACTTATGTAACTAATGTAGAATTGAGAATTTAATTTTATTAACCAAATAATTTATTAATAGTATATACAAATTGTGTTATTCAACATTAAAATTTTATTGTTTGAAATTTCATATCTTATGCAGAACATAAATATGTTCTTTTATTTATTACTTTAATTACGATATTCGCTAATTATCTAAGAATGTAACATTATTTTAAATAAAAATTCAATTATATTAAGAAGCATTTAGTAATTAGTGATTCCAAAACTTTATCGTACAGCATATTATATATCCTAATATAATCCTAAGAATAGTGGTATGGATGTTAATAAAAAAAAAATTCGATTAAGATATACATCATAGTACTTATGAACGGCTACATAAAATTACCTTTTTTTTACAGGTGTTGATTCAGAAAAATTTAGACAATTTATCAAAACAGAAATGGATAGAAATAGATGATGAGGAACTATGCCCAAAAGTGCAAAAAGGTAGATTTAACTGTTTTTCTTTTAGAATTTTTTTTTTCATCACGTTTATTTTATTTATCTTGTAGAAGATGATAGAACCACCCTTCGAAAAATTCGGTGTGCTAGAAAATTAGCTAAAACAAATAAAAATACGAAGGATCTCAGTGACTTGTTGAAAGATAAAAATAAATGCACAAGCAATTCCTCTACAAATTTAGGTTAATATTAATTTCACTTTTGATAAAGGATGATATTAAAGTTACATGCTTCATTCTGGTGATTGTTTTTTTTTCAGGTTTGGGGGCCACTTTTTGTCCCGAGTGCAACAAATACAACAAGCCGAAATCTCTGAAAGCACATATGGCCTGCGAAAAATGCAATATTCGACTCCAGTATCAATGTCTACACTGCGGCATATTGTACAGGAACCTTAAAACTGTCACCAACCACGTTAATTATTTAAAGAACAAGTACCGGTGTGACCACTGTGAATACGAGACTCATCGGAAGAACAATATAGAAAGGCACATCAGATGCATGCATACTCAATACCGAAAGTGCCTCATGTGCTCCAAGTGCGGCAAAATCTACAAGTACATTAATCGCATGCATCATCACCAGGATCAGTGTCGTGTAGCAGTCGGTGGTAGCAATAACAACATCGCGAAGACGTCGAACGCGCAGAAAAACACAACAAAAGTGGTGCCGGCCAAGGAGTATGCCAAGTTTTACGAGTGCAAAAAATGCGAAAAGTCGTATACATATATATTAAACATCTCAAGCTGCATAAAAGAGTCTGCAACAAAGGTCCTTTGACAGAGATTTTGTTTAACAATCCACTGGAAGGCTGATTTTCATTCTAGAATTATTACGAATCTATTATTTATAATTTATTTAACATTATATTTTCATGGTAAAAAAATGTTTCTCTGCGCTGAAAACTTGAAGTAAAGTTAAGCGAAAAACAAATATTGTCAGGTAATTTAATTTCTTAAAAATCACCATGAACAACTTATCATCCAAGTGTGAGTGAATTATATTACATCCATAACAAATAAATTGTATTTTTACAAATAAACGCTACTCACAGTAGAGAAAAAAAACTTACCTTATCCAATCGCACTGCCACTCTTCACCCCTCCTCGCTCCATTTCACTCTCTGTGTGTGTACGAGAACACCAACCCACTCTACTCCACTGTCAACTCATCCTAACCGACCTCGCTCTTCTTCTTCTTTCAGACTACGCCATGGCTGTGCCAGAAGTCTACCCAAGAAGCGGAGCGCCTTATCCTCGCCGCCGCATCTACCTGCACGATGACTACTCATCCGAGGAGGGCAGTGACGTAGGTGGCAAACAAACTACGCAGCAGCAACAACAACAACAGCAGCAGCAACAGCAAGAACGTTACCCTTGCCCGACGTGCAACAAGAGCTACGGCACGCGCAGTGCCATGAACGCGCACTTTCGCTACGATTGCGGAAAACCGCCGCGTTTCCAATGTCCGTATTGCGGCAAACTCAACCGCAAGAAATTCAATGTGCAGGATCACATTAGGCGCATACATCCGGATCGGCCGGTCCTTTGTAACACCAGGTTCTAGAGACTGAGGAGGATGGAAATTGATGTCTGTCAGGGTCAAAGATGGCAGATATTTCTGAGCCATGAAGACAAAATATGTATTATCGCTTGCTTCTAATGTGATTCATTTCTTTTAGGTTACATTTAGTTCGGGGGATTAGTACCCTATGGGTATGGTGAAAAGAAATCCTTGCGAAGATTTTTTCATTAGTTTGGCGTTTTTATATCATCGACATTGTAAAAGCAGCAATGGATTATTGTTACCAAGTCGGAAGTTTGAGGAGACTTTTTAATTTAAACTAAAGCAGAACTTTATTGTCTTTCAATTTACATAGGTTAATGCAGCTGTACATAGTTATTAAGCACAAATTATTAGGTTACAACAATCAAAATATCTTTCATTTTGTACTTTAAAAAGGAAGAATGAAAACAACCATTTTTATAAAAAAAGTATTTTTTTCAAACATTCATAAAGTGTTTCTAGTTATAGGAAATCGTTGCTTATAGTATGTATATAAATTGAACTTTGTGTACCGCTTATCTGCGAAGAAACTATCTTTCATTTTTTATAAAATACTTTATACGATAGTTGAATGGTTGTCTAATCACAACGTTACCAAATATTTCTTTAAGTTTAAATAAACAAAATTGTTACGAGAAAATGTTACGACTATATGGCTTACGACCAATTAGCAGTTAAGAATACACATACGGAGGCTATCGGACAAGAATCCTCGTGTGAACCGCACTATTGTTTGCAAGATGAGACTTGATGTCCCAAGCTGTGCTATAATATAGTTATAAATCTACGAGCTTGTGCGTTGACGAATAAAAGTTATTTTAAAATTCAAGTACATCTTTTGCCTTACACCCACAGCCCCTCATTCAAGTTCTTTATTCCCACACGCCATATAACTCGAGCAACCGCCAAGTCAAACCTACTCTCATCGCCGAAGAAAGCTCTCTATAACCATAACGCAAGCCACGCAGGTACATAACGAACCCAAGCGCCTCTCCCCCCGAATCTCTTTTCTTCACACTTTCTCACACACAGCAGTAGTTCCCTACAAAAAACAAAAAACTCGTTCTTTCACGCCCCGCGCGACTAACCGTAGCTTTTCGTTCCACAGGTGGCTCGGCGACAGCAGCACTACATCTGAAACGGCGCCGTCAGCTGCTGGTGCTCGACGACCAGGTGGACCCCAGACATCGCGTGTCCGATCTGCGCCAGTTCAATAACGCGACGGGCAAGTTTCACTGTCCCAAGTGCAACAACGGCTACGGGAGGCGCGACTCCATGATCGGTCACTACCGCTACGAGTGCGGCAAGGCGCCGCGCTACAAGTGCCCCTACTGCCTCCTCGTCAGTAAGAAGACGAGCAACATCTATCAGCACGTGCGCACCGTGCATCCTGGCAAACTTGTCACCCTCGTCAAGTTGTATTGAGAGAACGGATCGTACGAATGACGATGATGATTGTGCGACTATGTGTGCAATTTTTCCTTTCTACTTGAGTGCGGCTGTTTGAGAGCGAGGAGAGAAAGTATTTTTCGAAATCTTGTAGGGTAATAATTTTTTTTTGTTTTTCTGAACTGTACAAAAGATTTTTGTTGATTTAGAATAAGTGAAAAACTACGACGAGAATATGGTTGATCGTCGATTATGCGTTGTACTTACGCCTGCATTTGCCACTAGCGATAATAAGTACTCCCTTTTTTTTTAGAATTTTTTCGAATCAGCACAAAAGATATTTATAGTTTTCATTTGACGAAACGTTTGGTACGTACAAAAATACTGTATAGCGGTTTTAATCTTGTATATCGTGCAAAATTAAAATCTTTTCAAACGTAAGCACAAAATTATCCTTCGTGATAGAAACGACTGCTTTAACATACAAAAAAATATCGTTATTTAATAATTAATTAATAAACTACCAAGTAAGTAATTAAATTACATTTATTCCCATCTCAACAAAAATGGCCACTTTTTTCCCTGAAAAGCGGAACAAAAGTTAGATTTGTTTCCCTCTTTCAAGAAATTTAACTTTGGCGGGAAATATGACGATATTTCCCGCAAAGAGGGAAATATGGCCATATTTCCCGCTTTTGCAAAAAATAAGTAACTTTCATATAAACAGGCAAATATCAATAAATAATACACTTAATATTAAAAGTGGCCACAGTTGAGATGGGAATAAAGTACTATATGTAACTCGGGAGAAAAGTCGATGATTCCCTAGAAAAGTCGATGATTCCCTCGGGTGATCACTGCCCTCGCGACTTTTCTCCCTTGTTACATAATGTACTACTTTGAATGTACAAACGTAAGCACTGTACAATTATGTATGCGCTTTGTTCAATACTACAGACTGTACATTGATTGTAAATAATTCAACACCCAAGTCATACTTTAATCATTTTTCAAAATAAAACTATTTTATAAAAAAGTACATTTCGTATTGTTCATTTCGTAATTCGGAAAAAAAAATTGACACGCTTCGAAATAATTTATTTTGTCATTTTGTATTATTGTATTATACTTCACTCATACTAATTAGTTACAAACATTACAACATAATAATATAAGAAAAAAGTAGGTATACATGTATATTTATTTCTATCTATCACCACTATAATAATTACACGACATTGTACATAAACGAACATATTACGAAACGAACTAAAAAAAAAAAAAATACCAAAAAATCTAGCGTTATAACTTACTCACCACAACCTCACCTACAAACTAACACATGGCCCAAATGAAAGAGCATGCACAACACGTCACACGCGACACCTCGTTCATCGACCCAAAGCCCAGCACTGCCAAAGATCCACTCTTTCTAACCACCAAAAAATTTTCTTCATCCTCTGTTGCAGCCGTCGGATGGTACAGCTGCTCCGTTTGCTCTCGGCTCTTCGACACGTCCCAGTCGCTGACGCGCCACATCCGCTCGCACGACTTTACGCGCGAGGCCGACGGCCAGCATGGCTTGCGCTACTGCTGCAACTACTGCAACTACAACTCCAAGTACACCTCCAACATACACAAGCACGTGCGACGCATGCACAAGACGATAGCGAGCATAGGGATGCTTGAGTGAGGACGTGGAAGTCTCTTAGCTGAAATCGTGAAGACGTTTTTTTATTAGGTATCATTGTAGAAGGGAGATTTTAGATAGATTTGATATGCATTTTTTTTTAGACTAATGCCGTTTTACCAAATTTATTAGTATAGTTTGCGAATTATGTAGAAATATGTATTTTTATGTTTAAAATGCCAAATGTCGGGTCAATACGAAATGTAGCGTATTTTGCGTTCGATGCGTTATTAGGTAAATAACGGCAACGTGATGACTGGCACTATTATTTAGGTACCCGAGATTAAGATATTTACTTTGGATTATGATAGTTTGCACGACTTTTTATGAATGAATAAAATGGTATTGGAAGTTGATAAAAAGTAACGAATAAAGTGTAATCTCACAGGACTAAACAATTTCTCGTTTCATACTACGTGATGAAGAAATAGTTTTGAACAATTAAAATGTTAAATTAAAGATTTATTTACGGAGAAATCCAACAGTGTAATTATGATTATGTGTTGACGATGAGTCAAAGAAATTTTTATTATGAATTATGGCGCCTCCGCGCAAACCATCTTAAATTAATCATGGTGCAGAATTTTATTTATAATTTAAAAAATTTTCACTTAATTATCTTGAAAATGTGACGTTTCATCGCATAACTCAAGAACCAATCATTTTTAATTTCAATAATTTGCTAAAATGGCTACGATGATTGTTAACTAAGAATAAATCAATTTTAATTGGAATATTATGGCAGTATTAGACTGATTGTATTATTACGAACGAAGATCAAATTTTTAGATAATAAACAATATTCTCTAAAATCGTAAAATTAAGTTTTTCCATAGAATTTATCAACAGCTTATTCGACTGCTGTACTATCGAATTGTTGTAGATCTTATACACTTGTTTTACTCTATTCTTATTATTATAAGTTTTAGGAACTTAATCCTTTTAGTTATGCAATTGTTATCGTTGAATTTCTTCCTCATAGAGGAAGCTTTTTTACTCGAACCACTAATATTCTATATCCAAAACAAAACACTTTGATTAAAAATCAAATATCAAAATATATGGTGACTAGAAGGATTAAGTGTTAAGATTTCAATTGTTTTTTTTTTTTTTTTTCACAAAAAGTAAGTAGTAGAAAATTACATAAAAATAAAAGTTTAAAAATATTCAAACGTTTAGAGATCGCATAGAAAAAAATTATTGTAATTATTTATAACAATTTTGGAAGAATTGTGTCATCGTAATGCAATCTTGTCCTTGCGCGTAGTACAAATTTGCGACTTAGCCAGTGATACTTACATCGTTGATATACTGCTCAACATAGACAGATGTACTTAGTTAGTATCCAACAAATTAGTATTTGTCATTATAAGACTGCGATACGATTGTTAATGTTATGGTAGAGAACTAGTTTACAAATTGTTTTTGTAAAAAGTGCCTGTAAGTCTACACACACCTCACTTTACCGAGTTGTACATAACTTTTAAATAAAATAAAATTGAGCGATTATAAAACACTACCCGGCGACTTTTATTCGATTGCGTTTGCACCTCACCAGCATTCTCAAGATACAGAGGGTAACGGTAAGACTCGATTCCCCTAAGTCAATCACTTGTCTTCTAACTTACTAAAATTGATTACAACTACATCTCGCATGGCTTGACTTGATTCTCCATCTCTATCAAACCTACACTTATTGTTGCACAGCATACCTATACTGATTCTATCGCTTGGTCTTTTCTTTTCCAGATGCCAGATGGACTACGGGGGTGACGAACTACGTGTGCAACTCGTGCAGTGCCGGTTTCCGGCGCATAGCCGATCTCTATAAGCACAAGTGCGGACCGCCACCAAAATTCGGCTGCCCGTACTGCCACATGAAGGGTAACCAGTCATCCAACATGTATCGACACGTGAGACGCTGGCATCCACGTATGGCCGTGCACGTCAACAAACTGTTCTAGGAGAAAAAACTCACGGTTTACTCACTCCGGAGAGAGAGAGAAATTGGGAGATTGCAGGTTTTTGACACCTGAACGCATCGCGTATTGTGCTCGTATAGATTGACATTTTTCGATATACGCTGACAGAAGTTTGAAAACCTGGTGTAAATACACATAGAAGCCTGTATATTAATCAATCTTTTGTGTTAAATGTTTTTCTACATATTTTCTATGTTATAAGTTGTGAAGATTCTTGTGTACGGTCTCTAACGAATACCTATAGCGTTTATTTCGCGTATGTCAAATGTTAGAAAGAATAATTTATCCCTTTTTCAGTCTCATGTTAAGAATTAGTCATCGGACACAGAGAGTATCTATTTTTTTTCTACTTTATATGCATTTTGTTGCAACCAACATAGTCTGTGCATTTATTCACATCACATCCGTTACCAATCTATGTATATACTATTCGAACATTGTACAAAGTGATCAAATACACGGAACCTGAAAAATACTTTCCGAACCTTGTTAAAATTATTGGGCGACGCCTTCGATAAAATGTTCGTCCCCTAAAAAAATGTGCCCACAAGACTTTTTCTGATTTATTTTTACAGGACAAAAAATACCGAGCTCCGTTTCTGATCTGACATCAGTTACACTTGTACCACATACACACGTATACACGCAAACAAACATACACACACGCTGGCGTTAATTAGACATAATTTCGCTTTTCTCCAAGAGCAGCCTCAGTAAAACAAAAACCACTTCGATCCCAGCCCTAAGAAACAAAGCCCAACTGCTTGAGCTACGCATTGCTGCCAATCCCGCTGACATATCGACGCCTCGCTAACCATCATTCTCAACCTTCATTTTCAGACTATTTGCTGTCAAAGTCCTTGAGCAATCAGCAGCGGTCACCGGGCACGTACAGGTGCCCACGCTGCAACAAGAGCTACCGCTGGTACAGTGGCCTTCATCGTCACGTGACCTATGAGTGCGGCAAACCACCGCGTTTCCGATGTCCCCACTGCGCCTACCTCGCCAAGCACCGCTCGCACATCTATTGCCACATCAAGAGTACACACTCCCAGTGTCCAGTCTACGCCGTTGACATCCACGATGAGCTCAAGTAGGATCGAGACTTGAGGGTTAATTGTTTGTTGATTTTCAGGATTTTCGTTGTTGATAGTGGAAGAATGTGCTGATGAAGATTTTTCTGTGAGAGATGTTGAAAGCTTTGTGCGAGTACTTGGATGTATCCAATTATTGGAGCTTTTAGCTTGTACGAATTTTTATTTATACAGAAGACTCAGTTACAATTTGAGGATCCCACGCTGCGAAGGGATTTTTGTACTTTGAAAATGTAATGGATATCTTCTGGAATGTAACAATTACATTGTATAATTTAGTACTTAGATTTTCGCTTCCATTGTTTATCTCAAACCTGCGACACGGAAAATCTGTGTACTACTTAATTTTTCCACCGAGCCATAACTTTAAGGAAAATTATGTGTATGGTTTGATGTTTGTTTGTTGAAACTCTTCCGCCAAAGAATTCTTACTACCGCAAAAGGCAAAAGGCTTAAATAAATAGTATTCGTAGGATAAAATTTATATTGTACATACATATAATGTGAAGATAAAAGTGTATAACTTAAAAATTTTTTAACCTTTCCGACTACAAATCCGCCAATTGTTTGCGAACAATTTTTTTAAATGTTTTTAAACACAGAGTTATTCCAGAGATCTTTTAAAGAATTAAGTCGATGTTTAATTCCTTAAAAGAGAATCAAACAACTTAATAGACAATATAGATATAGTATCATAAATGTATGATGAGAGTTTTAGAATGTATTCTTGTTAAATAGTGATAACGCATAATTTGTTCCTAAAAGAGTGCAATTGTTTTTATTATAAAAATTTTTCGTAATAAAAAAAATTTGTATGAGAAACACTGATATTGATTGCGGCTCCAAAACACCATATCCCCAACAAATAAATTTTGATTTTTCTACATTCTTCATTTATTGATACATTAATCAGATACGGCAACACAAAAACTATCCACTGTCCTCTACACTAAAACAACATACATCACTTAACACCACTTCTAATACCATTACAGCTATCTGTCGCACCTTCCACTAATCGCCATATTTCTGTTTCTTTCAGGTGAAGGGCTATCGTTGCCATCGCTGGAGATGGATCCGCTCCAAGTGCGTCGCTCGTCTCGGCCTAGAAAGTCCATCATCCCGCTGGAAGTACTAGCGGCCAATGAGGACGAGTTTCTCGAGCTCCCCCAAAAATCAGTCATGGTTGTCAGTAGCTTAGAGGACGAGGCCCGAGCGATGCTTTACGCAAAAGCGTTGATCACCGATGAACAGTCGCTACCGGCGGGACCACGTGGGAATAAGAACTTCCCCTGTCCCAAGTGCAATAGGTACTTCACTAGCAAGAGCAACGCCCTGCGCCATATGAAGCACGAGTGCGGCCAGCC
Source organism: Torymus flavipes (assembly GCA_030522905.1). Lineage (NCBI taxonomy): Eukaryota > Metazoa > Arthropoda > Insecta > Hymenoptera > Torymidae > Torymus > Torymus flavipes. The sequence goes on from JAPYZO010001700.1 coordinate 60,227, forward strand.
ACCCAAGTTCATGTGTCCGTATTGCGTATACAGGAGCAAACAGTCATCCAACGTTCACACTCATATAAGAACCTGGCATCGTGACCAGGAGGTCCGCTGTGTGAAGCTGTAGAATTATGATCTAGATCTATGTTAACCTATGAATGACCTATTATGATATTCTAGTTTTTACAATGGCGGCGGATCTGTTAAATGATCTTAGACAAATGTTTCTGTTACCTACGCAATGTAAAAGTGTCTAACATAATCTTGAAATATAAATAAATGTAACGTGTTTGCGAACGCATGGTGTGATACGTTTTTCCCCGTGAATTACCCAGGTATTACTACTCATCCGTTGACTAATAACAATGATTCCTGTGTAATTCTAGTGTTAGTTTGGACGACGTTTGGTTTGACTAATACCTTATCGCCTTGCAGCATAAGTTTCTGCAAACTTTTTCCAAAATTATCCAGAACCAACACCTTTTACACGAGTTGACGAAAATTTCGCATGTCTGAGTGGCGAAGAAAATATCTTTGAAAAAGTTCATCTAAATACGAAACCTTACAAACATAGACATGCTCACACTTACGCACAGACAAAGAGCACAGAATCACGAGAAAAGAACTCATCTTTCTCGAATCATCAGCACACACAGACACTGCCACCATCAATCCTCCACGCCTCAGGACACATACACACATAGACAATCGACCTGCAGCACGGTATCGCTTTCACTCATCTCTAACGCACGTGTCCTTTTGTCTTTCTGCTTTCAGGTTTCATGATGTCACGTCTCTACAACTTTGTTAACGTTGCTTCGGTATCCAGTGAGGACGGAAGGTCGCGTCGTCGCCGGCGCAGCGAGTTCGGCGGTCGTGCCCGCGAAAAACAGCATTACTGTCCGCGTTGCGGCCGTGGTTTCACCCTCAAGAGCAATCTGAAGCGTCACCACACGTACGAGTGCGGCTTCAAGCCGCGCTACAAGTGTCCCTACTGCGAGATGCGCAGCAAGCAGACCTCGCAGGTCTACTCGCACATCAGAAACAAGCATCCGGGGCTCAAGGTGCACTTCGTCAAGCTCGACGAGAACGACGAGCTGACCAACGAGTAGTGAACGATTCTTGACCGGGCGAAGACGAGGTTTTCTCGATGGACTATGGCTGAAAATTTGTTTCAGATCTGATTGACGTAATATTGCAGCTCATGCAACACTCAATATTGGTTTAGTATAATTTTTTTTTTTTTTTTTTTTTTTTTTTTTTTTTTTAATCGTTCGTCTCTTGTGTAATCTGTACACTTTTGAGATATTATTGGCAAAATATTGTCATGAAAAATTGTGAATAATCTTTTGAAGTAATACCATATAATATGGAATGATACTATACCGCTATTGAATGAATATTGAGTGTTGTATGGGTCTAGCTGTTCTGAACTTGTGAAGTTTATCGGTGCCATTAAAATATAAGCTTTAAATTTTGAGAAAATGAAAATTTGACTGACGTTCAAAAAATTAAATTTAACGATTAATTGAATTTAGTGATAAAGATATTATACAAAAAACGAATCTTATTCAATAAAGATAGACAAATAAATTATTGCAATTGTATTGCAACGTAAGGCAGATAATGTAAATATACCTCGTTATAGTGAATGAATTCGACTAAAATTTCAAATTAAATGATTTCAATACTCATAAGATACGTAATTATTGAAAAATCTGTTATTAAGTTTATTGGTTTGAAATGGTACTCTTCGTAAAAAGTGCACCCTGAATTTGATTAAATTTACTGATATACAACAAATTTACTATCAATCCTTCTAATTTAAGTATATTTTTTTTTATTTATTTGTTATAACCACTCATTGTTTAAGCCTCTATATAGGTGCTTTATTAGATTATAGATTATTAATGAAGTCTGTACTTAAAACGTTTAATATAAAATTATTCGTTATTGCAATACATTATAGCAACTGCGTTAAATACTTACGACACATACTTGCTCATTAGTTAGAAAAAATACATTATAATGAAGGTTTTCATATTAATAACATAAAAAAAACTAACAAATAGCGATAAATATCCATCGAAGAGTAATAATTAGTTATAAGGTTTGACATTATTAAATATTTTGTGTTACGATAGTTATAATGAAAATACAAACTAGTACATGATACTTATACGTTGTGTTTGTGATTGTCTTGTTGTTTAATTGTGAACTCATGTCTTCGTTATAATTTTTGCGTGTCGTTTCGTATTATTAAACGTATTTTTAAGATATTCTAACACTAGATTATACTAGATTTTTCGGAGTTTTTAATAACGGCTTAAGGCCAGTTAATGAACGTCAGTTGAGAATGATAGAAATCAGTATATTAAAAAGGCTTTAGATAGCTTATATTTTTAACATATATTTTTTTGCCAGTTGCCCATCCAGCTATGTCAATAGTAATTTAAATTCACTCTATTGTAAAGTACTTGCCTTTGTTAAAACATGCATGAATTTTGGTAATAAATAAATGCTATTACGAATAGTCAACATTTATTTTGAAACATTTCAAATTCAATTCCGTTATATATTTTTCATTTCGGCATTGAAAGAATAATACGACCCTGGTAGCGCTTATACCAACGTTATTATAGTAATTTATCTTTTTATTACGCAAATCTTATGTTATTTACGAGAAACAGTTTTTAGTTGCGCAAATATTAAAAACAAGTATCTTGAATGAACATCCGAAGCTGTCCAGTAGCGTAACTAAAGCTTGGGTCGGACACAGCCGACATTTCACCCGCAGTGATTTCTTTTAATTTCATTACAATCTCCTTTTCCGCCCTCGAATCCCATTAGCTTACTAGCGCACACGTTAAATGAACACAAAATAATACCAGGTCTAAATGTCACTATCGTCACTTCTTATATCTCTCTAAGGAGTAAGATGCCCACGGTGTCCGAATTAAGCTACATAAAACCTGTTTCATCAATTGTTTGATTAAAAAAAAGAAATTATCACGAAAGCACATCCCACTGTGGGCATCTTCCTCATCACCAGCCATCCCCCCGTTACTAACCCCCCGGTCGCTCTGTTCTCTCTGTTTTCAGACCCGCTCCGTATCTACTACCATCACCGGCGACCCCAGCACCAGCCTCAGCAGCAGCAGCAGCCGCAGCATCACCGGCGGGCGCGCGACGCCGACCGTAGCCATGTATGCGCGCGGTGCGGCAACGGCTACGTCTTCCTCAAGAGTCTGCGCCGTCACCAGCGCTACGAGTGCGGCCTCGCGCCCCGATTTCGCTGTCCATACTGCACGGCTCGGGGCAAGCAACGCGCCCACGTCAACGAACACATCAGGCGAAAGCATACCGGCAAACGGGTGTACATTGTCGATACGTTACTCACCGCTTGAACTATTTGGGGGGACGAGGGATGAAATTGCGGTGTTTCTTTCATTTTTTTTGTTGCTCTGTGATGAATCTTCGAGCTATGTTGTTGGCTCTTTTTTGTAGTCTGATGACTTGGATGGTTGGTGCATATCCTTTTGCTTACCTTGTTATCCTTGTTAGTTCGCGTGGTTAATCGAAATTTATATTGATAGGTGGTCCAAGTTGAATCTTCTTCTGACTGTGATGACGTTTTTATTGTGTTATAAGTGCGATTGAAAATAAAATGAAGTATTTTTCAGATGATATTTGAATGCCGTTTCATTTAGTTACGACGAACTATGGTATTTGCTTCGCGTGTTTGAAAATGCCATCGAAACGGTGGACTTAGCTTTGTATGTAATTAACGATCTCTTGTAAATAAAGTAAAATGTTTTCATCGGAGAAAAAATGATATAAAGAATGTTTTCTCATTTCCCTATCTTCGGAATATCAATATTATCCACATTTATTGATGAGTTTTTTATTTTTTCAGATTCCGACATGTATGTATGATGCATATATTAATACCGCACAAACAGGATAAGCTTACTAAGAAGAAAGAACGTTACGTCTGATTCACTATAATAGATCTAACAGCAAAATCATCCGTCAGCATAGAAAATAAAAAATCACTAACTTACCTTCCTGATAATCAGAAATCATTTATTTTCTGTCGATATTTGGGTCATTTTATTTTACTGCTTGTCAAGAGAAATTCAATTGAAGAATGAAAGTTTCGTAAAGCAGCTTTAGTTCTTCATTTGACTTTATCAGGGATACAGTAAAGGTAGCGAAACGTTGATAGAAAATACTCGTGTGTTTCATTCGTCATCCGCAAAAACAGCATATTGTCATCAAAATCATCCATCATTACCACAACCTTACGTTTTTCTAATGTCAGCTTGGTTAAACACATCGTATTCAATAACACCGGCACGAAACTTGTAAATACTCACTCTACTCTACGCCAGCGTTGACTCCTTGCTAATCCGTCGATTCTCTTTTTCTCTCTCCTTTCAGGCTTCCAACGGATTCTAATCAAGGACCCATTATCAGAGGAGCCGCCGCCTCTAGCGCCATTATCATCCTCCTCATCCACGTCTTATCACAACCTTCGTCAGACCCACTCGGTGGCCAGCAGGAACATGAACGCGTCGCCGGGACGATTCCCCTGCGATCGCTGCGGCAAGGTGTACCGCTGGTACCGTAACCTCACCACCCACCTGCGTCTCGAGTGCGGCAAAGAACCCAGTATTGTCTGCCCGTACTGTCCTAGGCGTACCAAACATCGCAACAGCATGCGCTCCCATATTCGGAGGATACACAAAATCCTCGTGTGAAGGAGATCCTAGGCTGTGTGTGTATGCGTGTTGAGAGTTAGGGGTTTTTTTTATTTTACTTCTGCTATAAGTCATGAATTTTGAATCGAATGCAAAGTGACGATCAAAATTTATACTTTTACACGGCCAAACGCAGATTTCTAAAAAAAATAATCTCTCGGCCAAAAGTATTGCTAAATCGGAAAAATAACGAGTGTGTATTATGTGTGTGATTAACAACATTTGTATAAATATACAATATATTTATAGATTTTTTTTTTCTAATGTATTCAAGAATTTGATATTAATGATTATTAATATTGATATTGATGAGTATTATAAATACTCATTTAAATAGATGTAATCGAATATCTTGCCATGTGCTATCAGAAAACACCATAACGAATCTATTGTACTGAAAAAAACATAAGCATAGTTTGATCGCTAAAACTATTGACTATCAAAAATTTTGATCACATGATTTGAAAATTAATTTCTTCTTCATTTTAATAATTAAACAAGTATTTTGTTTCATTTATAGTATTATAAATAGTCATTTATGTGATAATTCAATACATAATTTTGAGTATTCATGAAAGGGTTGATGATTACCAAAATTTGATTTCCAAATGCTAGAAACTGGAAAATGAATATACGTATAATTTGTGAGTTTGCTTATTTACCGATGTACTGTTGATGAGACTGAATAAAAACTCAAAATTTTGACAAAATTGTTTTTTTACCTATTTTTCATCGTACAATCATTCTTTTTTAATCTTTTAGTTAATCTTTCAAGTATCTTACTAACATATTATCTTTTTTTTTGCAGGTACGGATCAAAGAGGCAATACTTTTCATCTCAGATATATTTCGCAATACTGCCACTATTAACATGTACAATGTAATGAATATGGAAGGAAGAAAATTTTATAATTCCTATTTCTCTTCAAGATTCTCAATGATCTCACTTCATCGTACATTCGGCGCAGATTATGAACGAAAGAATGTTAAATAAACTTTTATGATTCATACTACATGAAAATACTACTATTATGAAATAGCTCGCTCCCCAAACATAACAAGGCCAACGAATAGCATATTAATACCATTATATTAGCAAAATCGAAAGCCAATCAATCCGCAGTACCTCGCGCAAGTACACAATACAGACTTACACCACCAGGTACACACCACGTACCCACACACAGCACGGGCACGTATTCGCAAGACAACGCCCACACTCCAAATTGTTGTCACCTGATGCTGCATGGTTTTTTACCTATTATTCCGGAATGCCACCACCACCACCACATCGGCAGCACCGCCTCTCTCTTTCTCTCTTCCCTCTCTATTACTTTTTATCGACTAACCGCGAGCAATCGCTCGCGACCCGTTCACTTCTTCTTCCAGAGACACCGCTGTTCCCAATCGTCAGGCCGCGTCTGCATGTCTGTCCGCGCTGCGGTCAGATGTATTCCTGGGCGTCCAATCTGCGCAAGCATCTGAAGACCGGCTGCGGCACTGTCACCTGCGAGAGCCACTTCTCCTGCCAGTACTGTCCCTATCGTTCACGCGTCGAAGCCAGCTTCTTGCGTCACCTCCTCTCCGTGCACAACATCAAGTAGGATCAGCTGCTACGCATGCTCGAGGCACAGGCTCGTTGAGGACCGATGGATGAAAGAATGCGTTTGGTTATTGGTTTGAGAGACTGTTGGGAGATTTTTACGAAATGTAGCTGGGAGAAGAAAGGGTCGGTATCTCTTGTAGCTTTTCGATGTGTATTCAATGGTGGTACAATATTGTTTGACGAAAATTGATAGATTAGTAATAGATGATATTGCCTGCAATTCAATTCTTTTCACTCTATCTGTACGCACCACCTTGTGCAGGGTAAGTGAGAAAAATGGTTTCCAGCAATGTTGTATAAAAATTTGTGCTAATGAATAATTTTTATACAATACTGTTTATTCTGGTGAATCTTGGGAAATAATATTGTACCAATACTGAATAAAAATCAACTGCTATATGGTGATGAGGATGTAAAATTACCAATGCAAATTCTGTTTATATTACAACATATTTTATGTACAACCGGTTTGTGAACATTGCACGATCTATTTACAGAAAAGATAGTCTTCGTTGATTCATAAACAATATA
>JAPYZO010001702.1:0-17271 GCA_030522905.1 Torymus flavipes
GTTTTACCGACTGCTGGTAGACAGAAGTCAGTCTTTACCGATGATACCGACTGTGCATATCATTAAATAAGTAACTGTATAATTGACGGGATATCGAGGCCCTTGCTAATTCCTACATTATACTTTTCTCTAGTCTAATCCAGTTCTCATCTTTTATTAACAATTTCAATCGCAATGTATTCCAAAACTTTCTAAAACAGTTGATAACTGGAACAATAATTGAAAAACTACCTTAAAAATAGACTAAAAAACATTATAGAAATATACAAATATGTCGGTAAATACTAGCTGAATCACATGCCCTAAAATAACACGGTTCCATCACGCATTTGATAACAATTAATTATTACTTTGATCCGCCTAAGGCTATCAACGCCCCATCCTCATTCGCAGTTAATTAGCGTCTGACTTACAGACCCCTAACCATCCCCTTACTCTGCATATATACGTACACGAAGCGCTGACCCGTCAAAGTTTCGAATCATTAGTCATAACGACCCGTACGTCAACCCCCCTTTCACAGGCGATATTGCACGACTAACCCATACCGAAACAACCCCTGCCAATCAATATCACCGCACGTCAAAGTCGCTTCTCCCCTCATTGCATAATACGCTCGGGTCAACAGCCACCCCTTATATACCATGCATTAATCACCAACAAACAACAACACAAAGATACTACAGCACGCTGCTTTTCTCTCATTTTGCATCGCTACCATCGCCGCACTGCTGCAACCTCATCATCATCATCACACAACACTCAGGAGCTATTGCCATTCGATGTCCAGAACAAGCAGCAGCAACAGCAACAGCAGGCGGCCGGCGGGTCCATGCAGTCAGCCGCTGCAGTTGTAGCCGGTGTAGCTGGAGGCGGGGGTGGCAAAGGTGGAGGTGGCAGCAAGCTGGGGAGCAACGAGGGCAAGGGGATATTCAAGCCGGAGGCCGGGGAGGACGAGCGCGAGAACTGGGACAGCAAGCTGACCTTCCTGCTGGCGACCGTTGGTTACGCGGTCGGCCTCGGCAATGTCTGGCGGTTCCCCTATCTCGCACAGAAGAACGGCGGCGGTACGTATGCACGCGCGTCCTCGTCGCGTATGGATTTATGGATGTAGAAGGAGATGGCCAGCTGGATTAGGGAAACGTTATGCCGCGTTATACGGAATGCTGTTGTGGTAGGAAGATCTGGGGTAGGATAGGATATGGAAATTGGGGGTGGGGGGGAATCACGTGGGAATGGGTTTTTAAAAGTCTGATGAGGGTGTTGAGGTGGGATATATGTATAGATGGGAATGATGAGAATGAATGTATTTTGGAGGATAATGCGGTGGGTTTTGTGTAAAGTGACGAGCAAATATTGTAAAAGCTTAAGTTTTCTAAAGTGAAGTAAACGAGGGTTTGATTTAGGGAAAGGAGAACAAAAAAGAAGAGTAGGTGCAGAATAAAGCAATGCGAGAGCTTAGTTTTGATTAATCTTTTAATTTCATTATTGAAAATGGAAATAAGATGGGAATTCAAATGCAAATCTATTTTATTTATCAAATTCGAATGATAAAGAGACGCGAGATATAATAAGGATAAAATATTTGCACAATAGAATGGTGAAATAGTGAAAAGCATACTATAATCATTCGAATATATATCAGGGGAAGTCAAAAGAGTAGTTTCACTTAGCAGATTACAGTTTCCGACCTGTAACGCAATCGCTAACACTTGCACTTTGTACATTCGAACAATGGCCGCAAGTAACTTTGACGAGTAAACTTGCAGTTTCGACCCTCCAATTGTTAACAGACATCCTGTATCTCTACCTCAAAGTCAAAATCTCATCCAACCAAAGCATCACGCATATTCACCAAAATCCCTCGACTGACAAAGCTCGAACTTTTTCACCACTCTCGACATATAATCCTGGAAATAAAAGAAATTTTAATTAAAACCAGTCGATGGGGATATTTATCGGGTATAGGCGCTCTCTCTTCTGCAAAGCGCCGCGCGGCCTCTCCACACCCCTTTCACGTCGCCGCATTGAAACGGGGCGATTTATCAAAGGGGAGAGCAGAGATAGAGCAAGAGCAAGACGGGGATAATATGTGCGGGGATGAGGGAAAATGAAATTTCCGATTACATCGTGGGGAGAGCGGCGGGAAATGAATATTACTTCAATCTCTGAAATTCCCAAGGACTTAAAATTTCGCGAGGAGAGGGGGGGATGTTCCTTCTGAATATTCCGTATTTAGAGGCGGCTAGAGATCGATAGGTTCGAGTGGACGAGTACTGAATTTAATTTCATTGAAACTTTTAGTTTTGGAACGTGGGTGTAGGCTTATTAGATTATACGTCACTTGAGACACAGTAAGATTGAGATGACTGTGGGTATCAAAAGAAATGATGTTTGTGAAGTTGAATATTTTATAAATAAATTTTAATGCTTACAGTTATGTACAAAATATACATCTATTTTTGCTGCGTTATAACCCGTTTACATTCACCATTTAAGCTCATTTCGTTTCGGCTTTTCCTAATATACTTAATAAAGTTTTCACTGCCCTTTGAAATATTATTTTCAATCAGATACTGAGAAAGTAAAGAATATAGAAAATAATCTAATTATTAGATAATTAATGGATCCACTGACGGAGTTTAATATAGAATAAGCTTACAAAAGGGAAGATAATAAATATTTATTAAGAATGAAATTTTGAATGCCTTATATTCAACAGATTTTACTATTAATATACGAAAGAATTAGTATAATTAAATTACTTGCGACTCGAACATTTCACGTATGTCACAAACGTTTTATTCAGCCACAAATCCTCCATTCGATCCTTATCAAATCACATTAAGTTAACCTCGATACATACCCTATTTTTTTCATGAATAAAATACTCGAAAGCACACTTAACATTCCTCACACCTGCGCTCACGAAACCTTAACACAAACGCCAGACGCCTATTCTCGCGTGCCACACAGAGCCGATCTCTAGCCTTGATCGCACTCACGAGCTAACCCCCTTTCGTGACCGATCGCGACGCGCGCGCCACTTTAGCTGTCGAGTGTATAGAGCTCGTGTGTCGAGTGGCCTCTTGCGCCTCTATATAAGTGGTCACGGAAGGCGGAATAAAAACAACGGAGTCGACGGCCTATGCTATATACATACGAGGGTGTGGGTGTGTGTATAAGCGGTGATTGTGGGTGTGGAGTAGGAATTCAGTTTATCGGTGGAAGGGATGATTGCGCGGTTTTCGCGATTGTGAGGGGTTTGAGACTAAGAATAGGATTTTAATGACATTTACTTGTTCTTTATTTTTTGTCCTTTGTATGAGCGTATTTATTTTTAGAGGTTGTAGAAAGATGAGTTGCGGATTAGCGTTTAATTTTGCGATAGGCGTAAAGTTATTAATGAATTTAAATTTGATTATGCTATCAATTATTATACTGAATTTGTTTGTCTGAAGTAAAAATAAACTAATATACATTTATTACATTATATTATCAATAACTTTATTCAACAAAACGAGTATTTTAATTCTGCTTGGAAATATATTACCAACCATCCTTGTGCCCGTCTATTTTCAAACAACAAACAAGCGTGAACTCGTGCGAAACGAAATTCCCTTTTCAGTTCTATTCTACGCTAATTCTGGGGGTAGGTTTACCCTCATGGAATAGTTAAAGTCTACAAGATTAGTTTGAACAGCGGGTATTTAACGTATCCTATAATCACTGAACTTTTCAACTGCACGTTGAACTTTGTGATAGGTATTATTTACTTTTAGGCTCGTTAGTTAACCGATTTTTTCCGTTAAATCAAACCTTTTATTCGTTTGACTTGAATAATATTGTCATTAAACATATAATGTATAAAAGTGTCGTAAAATCATTGAGTTATTATATAAGTCTCACATACTTTCTAATTAAATTCACTGCCATTCTAAATTTAAGTATCTAATTCGGCAAAAAATCACAAATAAATGAACGCTCAAGTTCCCTCATTTCTCCCGCAATCCTCCTCGACATCTCTTTGGCCCAAGATCACTTTAACAGCCAAACTATTACCCTCCCATTCAAGATTAAAGTCTACAGCGCGCGTCTTCCCTCGTTTCCAAGCATCAATTCTCCCCTCCGATTAAACTCGCGTAAAAGTAGTCGCGCGCCCGTTGAAGTAAACATTTAATTAGAATAACCCCTTATTGCGAGACGTAAAAGCCAGCCGTCAACTGCAATGTGTATATCTATAGTACCTGGCGATGGCGTGGAAGCGATCGATCGGTCCGCCAGGAATTTTTAGCGGTCCTTTTATGCCGAGGGTGGGAGAAAATTCATGCCGCGTGGGAGTATGGGTTTTATAGATGGGGCCGTTGGTTCGGCGCTTTTAGCGGAGGAATTTTCGGAAAGCCTGCGAGTGCCGCTGAAAGAGTATGACCTTGTTGCAAGGGAATATTTTCTGTGTAAATATGGCGAGGACAGCGGTTTCACAAGTGACTTTAGTTTTAGCAATTTTGTTCTTGCGAGTTATCTTTTTTTTATAGGGAGTTGATTAAAATCAAGTTCAACAAAATTTAAAAAAAAATAAGTTTTTAAGTGATCTAGAGAAAAGATTCATAAATGTAATTTCATTTTTGAAAATAACACGAATTTTAAAATTTTTAATTAGCCAGAAATGAAAGGGTAGTAGAGTCACATGCAAAATGCAGAAGATATATGAAAGTATTATAAAGAATGTCAGTCTAGTATAGTTTCCAAGAACGAGAATAAAGTTAACTAAACGACGCAGAGTTTGTGAAAAAATTTGACCTGTAGGTATTCAAATAAAGACCGAATGCTATTGAATTTATTCGACACGGGCTTGTTTTATTCTTTCCATTGCTGATGGATTCTCGGAAGGCCGTGATACTATGTTATTAAATAACAGGAATGGCCATATCTATTCGAGCTGCATTTTTCAGTTAAAGATTTTCGATAAAAATATTCTCCACTACAATGTCTCCATGTATTGTAAATTTAATGCAGTGCAAACAGTGTCTTTGTGCAGTTAATTATGGATATCCGTGTGGAAAAATTATCAATACATTTCTTTTGTTTTATCTATTTTCACGGTATTCCGGTAACAGCGTATAGTTTTTTCACTCAACAATATATTGATTTCATAACAAAAAACTTTTAGCCAATTCAATTTATTGTTGTTATTCGCAATAAAAAGAATTCCGCGAACTTAAAACGCGAAAACATCGAAAAGCTTTTGAAATTGAATATTAATTAGATTGTCAAATAATTCCAGGTGCATTCTTGATACCGTATTTCGTGATGCTGGCGATCGAGGGAATTCCCATATTTTATCTCGAGCTCGCCATTGGCCAACGTCTGCGAAAGGGCGCCATTGGCGTGTGGAATCAGGTTCGTTTAAAAACAAAATAATAAATATTATACATTATTCTATAAATTATATTTACGATATTTACATTCCGATATTTCCGATAATAATTTAAAGTGAGATAGTATCAGAAACATGCTGACGAGGTTAATTAAAAATTCTTATTTTTCCTCGTTTTCAAGGTGTCTCCGTATATGGGCGGAATAGGTATAAGCAGCGCCGTAGTATCCTTTAACGTGGCTCTTTACTATAATACCATTATCGCCTGGTGCCTATTCTACTTCGTTCAGGTAAGCTGATAATGCTGCGGAAAATTCAAAATTTCAGCTCAAAATCGATGACGTCGATATGGTTATTACCGAGTTTATTTTAGGGCTGGGACACGATTATCCGCGATCTGAAAGCTCGTAACTAAGTTTAAAGTCATAAAAGTCATTGCCAAGTTTATGGATTATAAGAGTTAATAAAGTTAAGCTTTTTAAGCTATTTTTCGTTAAAATTCGTATTTTTAAGCTTTAGACGGACTGAAGTAATAAATATTCTTTGCGGTTTTTCGTCAGTAGAGTTTTTAGTAAAAAAGTTTCATATCCAGGGTTTATTGATTCATGGAACTTTTTAATTAAGAAAATGAATTTTTACTATAATTAATTTGACATAAAGATTTAAAAAAATATATAAATATTTACAAACTACTAGTTGCCTTAATTTAACCTGATACGAAATTTCACATTTCACAGAGCTTTCAGTCTGAGCTACCCTGGGCGGAGTGTCCTAACAAATATTTCCAAAATGGTTCTTACGCACCTGAACCAGAATGTCTGGTAATAACAGCCGTTAACTCTATACATATCTGCTCTCATTATAATCGAACGAATCCTAACAATCGTAATAATTGCAGCAAAGTAGTCCAACGCAATATTTTTGGTATCGGACGACGCTGATGGTCTCGAAGGACATTAACTCGCCAGAGGTCTTCAATTGGAAAATAGCGCTGGCGCTAGTTATCGCCTGGATACTCGTCTACATGTGCATGATCAAGGGGATCGCGTCTTCTGGCAAGGTATACCCGTATAGAGTTTCCTACCCCTAATTAATTTAAATTTTTCTTCTCTTTAATGACAGTAGTTTTTTATAATATATTCCATAATCCATTATTCATATGTGTATTATACCGCACGATAAACCAACTGATTTAATGTTGTGAAAATGCGATTGAGTTAAAAGCTCGTAAAGTCGGACCTTTTCGCGAGCTAATTGAATGACTGCAGGAGATAAGTACTTTTTTTTTCTTTCTCTGCGTAGGTCGTTTACGTCACGGCCACTTTCCCGTATATCGTCCTCATCATCTTCTTTTTCCGAGGGGTGACGCTGCCCGGAATGTCCGACGGCCTGCGCCATCTCTTCACGCCAAAGGTGAGTCAAGGGTTATTGGGACTGTATACGTTTTGTCACGAGATATCTTTTATAGTACGTGAAAAAAAAAATTGAATTCTACTTTTCACACAGTTGATTTAATGTTGAAATGATAAATTAATTCTATACTTACAACGATATCGATAAAAATAACATTAAAAAAGTAGAATAGAATATTCCTTTTATTAATGTAAAATTGGCATTCTAATTTTAAATATAAAGTTGTTTTTCTTACCTATAAGTAAAGTTAATTTTACTTTTTTTATACTAATTGTATTACGCTATTATAAAGAGATTTCATTTATTAAAGATTTAAAAAGTATTCTTTCTCTCAGATTCACAACTTTGTATTCGGAATAGGTTAGGTTCAAATGTTGTTATTATATAAGCGATCACTTACCTGACTTCCTTTGCAGTGGTACACGTTAACCGATCCGGTGGTCTGGTTGGAGGCGGGGACGCAAATTTTTTTCTCCCTGGGTCTAGCGTTTGGTGGGCTGATCGCATTTTCGTCCTACAACCCAGTCAACAATAATTGCTACCGCGACGCGATTATGGTCAGCCTCACGAATTGCTTCACGTCGATGTTCGCTGGCATTGTTGTATTCTCAATTATCGGTATGTACTAATGCTACTTTTTTGTTGTTACGTTCCTAACCTCATCATAACAAGCTAATAATCAAGATTAATTAGGGTTTTCAAACTTTTTAATTTTGAAATTCAATTTAATTTAATTTATCGACAATAGGTTTCAAGGCCACGATGGTTTTCGAGCATTGTCTATCCGAGAGAAACGCGACGCTGCTCACTATATACGGAAGTCCGGAGAGAATACCGGAACGGCTGCCGCCTAGCGGAGCGCTGCTGAACGTTACCAATGGCAACGGCAGTTTAGCCAACCTCATCATGCCGGAGCTGCCGGAGTGCGATTTGCAGAAAGAGTTGGATAACGTGAGTACTGATTTTTTTTTACATATTATTATGCAATTATTGCTGTTTTGTGGGAATATAATTGAATTAGTATGGATATAAATAACGAGTGGAATTGTTTTTATTTCATATAATTTTAATTATTATCTCAACATGACATATAAATAACTTCACGTTATATGACTTTCGCGATTAGTTTAATGTGTATTAAATAAAAATATTTAATCTTCAGAGACGGCATTAACATAATTGTAAGCCTAAAAATGTTACGGTAATTATTATTATACATAATTATATATTTTTAAATGCTATTCAGAACTTACTTTTTCCGCTGCTTTTCGAAGTCGATTTTCTGTGGCGCTATCAGTTTGTTGTATCATCTTAGAGAAATAACTACTTTTATTTTGTAATAATATATGTGGGTGATCGTACTCAACAACTTCACCCTTATCAATCACTAGAATCTTGTCACAATCTATGACTGTTTGCAAACGATGAGCTATCATTAACACTGTACAATCCCTAAATTTATCCCTGATTACTTCCTGTATCAAAGCATCCGTTTGTTCGTCAACATTAGCTGTAACTTCATCTAGTACCAAAATTTTGTTTTTATTGAGTATGGTACGAGCTAAGCATAACAATTGACGTTTGCCGTTACTAAGACATCTCTGGTTTAGTATCTCATCAAGAGATAGAAAATCCTTGTTTAATTTAACGTCGTTTAGAGCCGCCCAAATGGTGGAATCATCGTGTTCATGCAAAGGATCAAGATTTTGTCTTAATGGTACGGAGAATAGTATCGGTTCTTGGGGAAAAATAGAAATTTTCTTCCTCAATTGCTGAAGGTCTAGTTTGGTCGTATCAACGTCGTCGATGAATATGGAACCTTTGATTTCGGTCAATCGGAATAGGGCTGCTATCAGTGACGATTTTCCCGCCCCTGTACGTCCAACTATTCCAACCTTAAAACAATCAATTCATTCTTATGGTACATAAATACCATATTATAATATTACACGGAGAAAAATTATGAAGTAAAAATTATTAAAGTACCGTAGTAATGCATGGGCATACTGGGCATACCGCAAAAACTAACTGTTTTTTATAATTCTAAGATGATTTTAAAGTTTTTAAGAAAGTTTACCAGAAACACAGAAGAAAGAAGTATCATTTAAATATATAAAAAATATCAAACTGAAGTAAGTTCGATGCGTTGACGGTAGTAAGCTGATCAGATCAAAAGTAAACAATCTAACAATGACTTTAGCTTTTAATTCGAGTTTTATCGCCATTGTTTTTTTTTTTTTTTTTATAAATGGACCGTCAGTCTGTCCATCCATTACCATCGTACAAGTAATAGTAATTTAAACCAAAATATTTGTAAGTTTTTGTCAATAATTTCTCTCTATCTAGATGTGATACGCCAAATACCTTTGATTGTGACTGTATAGTAAAATCCAAATTTTTTAAAATCGAAGTAGCAGATTCAGAGTAATTTAGGTACATGTGATCAAACTTTATTTCTCCTTTAACCGGCCATTGACTAGGCAGCCTTTCGTCAGTACTTTTCTTATTCTTTTCTTCTGGTTTTATTTTAGTGTAATCCAGAATTCTTTCAGTTGAAACCATTTGCGCACCCAGTTCTGTAAACATTCTTGCGCAATGCATGATTTTTACCGTTAATAGTTGCACTTCGCTCATCACTAAACCTACGGTAGCCCCGGAAACGCTAGAATTTTTGAGTAAGAGAAAAATGAAAGGCGCTGAAGATGCGAAAATTGACTGTAACACTTCAATCCATAAGATAAAAGCAAACAATGCGTCTAAGTACGTAGAGTAGGCTGCAGTATGATGGTCCTGTTGGACATCAAATTCTTTGTGAGCGGCTGATTCACCTTTGCAGGAACGAATCGTTAATACACCGCATAAAGAGGTACTAGCATGGGAATATACCGAACTTTTTACTGAAAATTAAAATTTACGCATAACAAAACTGTTTTCAAGAATTACATTTAGGAGTACTTACCATGAGCTTCCAATCTTCTGGATTCTCGAAGAATATTAAAGAAAATATGTACAATTGTGGAAAAAATGCAGATCATTACCAGACACAATATGATTAACCATTGATTATTGATCATTATTTGCAATAGGAGAAGTGGTGTAAAAATTATAATACTAAGTGATTCGGATGTATATGGAGGTGTATAATAGTCTACTGTGCCCATATCTTTCGAAAATCTGTTGAGAATTTCACCTATCAAGACAAATTAATGGTCACACGTTTAATCAAAATTAGTATTAATTAATAAAATTATGAAAACAAAAAATCTTATGAGTACCAGAATTATTATTGTTAAAAAATGTTACTGGTGCATTAAACATGCAACACAACATCTTGTCGTGAATGACCTTGCTTGCATTAATACTAAATTTGGTAAATAATATTGCCCTTAACATTGATAAAATGATTATTATCAACATTAGACCTCCAAGTACGTTAAGTGAATTAAAGAACGAAAACTTTGTTTCCACAGGTGAGGTAAGAGTAGAATTTAAAGTAATATTATATTCTTCGCTTTGGTGTTTAATCCTGAAATAATTTAAATAACATAATTCAATAAGGTGGAATGACAATTTAATATGATATAGATTCACCATTCTGAAAAAGTGTAGTCGAAAACATTGCCCAGTGTATACATAATAGATATGACTGTAGCTGTTAAAATCAACATGCGCGTTCCACCAGCTTTTATGTAAGATGTATATATCGATTCCTGCGAATTATTCGTGCGAATTGATCTTTTATGAATATCTTTTTCGCTATTTTGATCTTTTACATTTGTGGTTCCCTTCTTTGGCATCAATAATCTTTGACTTTCTACAAATTCTTTTTCAGCTTTATCATTGAGTTCAGTAAGAATGTTTAAATTTGAAGACAGACTAGAATGCGGACTTGACTCTATAACTAGATCATCAGTTGCATCATTTGCATCTAAGAATTTTAAAAATTTATCTTGTTTCTGAAAGTCGTCAAAACTTCCCTGGTATTCTATGCGCCCCTATTTGAAGTTAAAAAACATAGGTAAAAATTATATTTATTTTTATATAATATTTCATAAAGCATTCCATTTCGACGAGTCTCACATTCTTCATCAGAATTATCCCGTCCGCATCTTCCAAATATTGCAAATGATGCGTCACGAGGATACGTGTTTTATCTTTCAATAGACCATTTATACAATTTTCAAATAAGTGCTGTCCAACTGCTATATCTGCGCCGCAGAGTGGATCATCTAAAAGATATATATCTGCATCTCTATATACGGCTCTGCATACAAAATTAAATTTTTATTAGCTTTATAATAAAAGAAAATTTACCATGGGTGAATTTCTCATCACTACCTAGCAAAATTAATTCTGACGCGTTGGCCACCACTAATGACAGAACCATGTTCTCCAACAACGGTCTTATCGCCATCAGGTAGTTGAGCAAAATCTTTTAATAAAGCGCACGCTGTTATTACTTTGTTGTATTTTTCATCGTCATATGGGTTGCCAAAAAGAATATTATTTTTAATAGATGCATTGAAGAGCCATGGTTCTTGACTTGCATATGAGATATCACCTTGAATAAAAACGTTACCAGTTGTTGCTTTCAATTCACCGAGAATTAATTTCAGTAAAGAGCTCTAGAAGATTGTATATATTAAATGAATCTTACGTAAAAGATTTTATTCCTGACTCCACTATAATAGCCACTTTATTAAGTCGAAAAGTGGGACAAAAATAGGATTTAATTATCCCTTTCATACTTTATTCCCTCATGTGAGGGAAGTAAAAAACTTTTTTTTTTCATAATAAAGAGTAAGCACTTATCCAAGTCAAGAAAGCGGCCACTATCAAGTCGGGAATAAAGTTCTATATGCAGCACGAGAGTAAAGTCGATTATTCTCTCGGGAATAATCTACGAGTTTACTCCCTTGTTGTATAATGTACTATTATTTTGATTATAACTGAATCAATGATTGTGTAAAAATATAATACCTTCCCTGAATCTATGGGGCCAAGTAACATGTACAATTTCCCTGGTAGAATCTGAAGATTAATATCATCCAGTATATCAACATTTTCTCTGCTATTAATGCGTGCACTTGCATTTTTGATTAAGACCACTCCATCTGCTTGATCAATGTTCGACTGCGTTGAGATAGGTATTAATTCTTCAAGAAGTAAAAATTCCTGTAAAAATATTTCATTACAAAGTTGGATATTTCTCTAAATCGTAAAGTATCGTACCTCAATTCGATTCAGAGCAGCAATAGTTTCAGCAGTACTACGAAGAGCATGGCCTAACCAATACACGAACATTCCTCGCATAGTATTCAAATACAAAACCATCGTGTAAATTTTCGCTGGATTTATTATGGCTCCTTGAAGCTTAAGTATCATTGCAATGATCAGTATCGATAACTGATGAATGAATGTGCCAATCATCAAAGGCAATTGTTTTATGTACGTTTGAACTGCAATAAGATTAATTTCTTTTCTGTAAATAAGAAAATTCTATGGAACAACAATTTAACATAAAAGAATATTAAAATAACTTAAGATTTTAATCAAACCAACCTTCTAGCCAATCTTATTAAATGTTCAAACGGTTTTTCCCAAGTAAACATCTTGAGAATTCGCATACCTCTGATACTTTCATTTAGAAGCAGTAGCCTTTTATCAGATCTTACAGCTATCTTCTCACGAAGATATTTGTGTAAATATGCACTGATACCTAAAATCACAAATCGTGGCCAACCCGCAATTTAGACGATTCACTACATTTTTCTAAATTAACTAAGAAGTCTATATAAATCGACTGTTTTTAAATGTAAATATTTAACTATTGTCGAAAACATCAAATTTCGTAAATAAAATGCTTATAAGGGTACTTTAGAGTAACTAATATGTCAAATTTCAAATGTATGTAAACCATTCTTAATGAATACTATATTTGATTTATATACAGATTAATTAGTCAGGTTGGGAAAAAGTAGTGAATTTTATAAATATTGCCACTTCTCTCTAAGTCATTAAATCTCTTAGATCAGAAAAATTTAAGTTATACCATGTAAAGGAATAGCTTGCAATGCAAGTAGACCTATGCCAACCAATGACGATGCACCACTAGTTTTCCAGCCCATGTAGCAAACTGCCAACGTGATGATAGGTAGAGCCCAAAAACAATGTAAATCGAGTAAAGAGTATTCCAGTCTTACTACATCATTTGATAATAAGTTAATTACTTCTCCTGTACTTAGTTGTTTCGCAGAATAATGCGGAAGTTTTAGTAGCTAATATTATATTTCATTAATGATTTTAATTCGCAGAATTCATAAAAAAAAATATATAGTATATTTTATTACTTTTCTATATATAAGCGATGAACAGGCGATTCTCATACGGACGCAGATATTTGTCAAACCAAAATGTTCGTACCCAAATAATATAGAATCTAAAGTTGATAGTACCATAATGGTCACTGCGCATCCATAAACTTCCGAGGATGTCATTGTTGACTTCGAATCAAAATATGAAATTACTTTACTCATTAAGATAGGTTGCCATAAACTTTTTCATATTGGAAACATAATAGATAAATAAATGTTTATTAAAAATAGGAAGTATGATGTTTTTCAAGTAATAATGTCAATCACTTCTTACTTGATAACAACGTTCATGATAAAAGTATGAATTGCATATTTGGAAAAATCGCACCCAAATAGTCTCCACAAAGCTTTCCACAATTTTGGTTGTTTATTCTTCTTGCGAGCATCATTTATTTCTTCTTCCCAAATTCTATAAAAAATAAGGTATTTTTTCAACTACTGCAAGAAGAATATATAACATATATATATATATATATATATATATATATATATGAAAATTAATTTAATCACCGTTCCAGTTTATCAGTAAGAGGTTTGCTTCGATTTTCTGGCAAAACTTCATGGAGGTCTTTCGTGCGGATATGATGCTTTCTCGAATACCAAACTAACGGCACAACCCAACTATAAACAGACAATATTATAGATGGTAACCTTTGTTTGTTGAGCAACGAATTATAGAATGATGTACAATCAAGTTTTAGAACTTACCAACGAAAAAGTTTGCTAAATATGTTGGCTGTATATTTTGGATGGGAGCTGCGGTCTTTTTTGTTTTTTTCCATTGTTATATAAGATGTCTCTGAATGATTCCAAGATAATTTAGTGTAGTTTAGAATGCATTATAAGTTACAAGCATTTATAGTGTCATGCAAGAAGTATACAAATGATTTTATATTTTTTAGTGAGTATATTCTCTTAACACTTAAAATGTTGTTTAATATTTATGATGTAAACTTACTAAAACAACAACTACTAATCAATCACAAAAATTTCGATCAGTATATTAGTTTTATATCTTTGAATTTCTCACTTATAATGCAACCTAATATCTTACGACAAAGCGCCAAACAGGAAACATTAATTGTTTATGTATGTTTTGGCTGCGTACACGGAGGTCCACAATTTTAGTTTCTTCTTTCAAGGTATTTTTTTATTGTATTTGCTATCTTAATTGATGATAAAATCAGAGCTAGACTGAAGAAAAACGTACGACAGGAAAAGGTCTGTTACATTTTCTCGCAATACACAATCAAGTTAATAAGATAAGATAAGATTAGACTTTATTTGTAAATGATCACAAAAAATAAAGAATAAATACAGTCTCTTAGTTCTCAGTAGAATCAAATATAATTAATTAAAATAAAAATATGTCACAATTTAATATTGCAGTCGTATAAATATACTCTAAAATAAGTCAGTCACGTAATATCACAGAGAGACAGTTTAAAATCCAGTATCGTATAGCATTCCATCTATCAGTCAGTCAGTGCAAACACGGTTCAAATCAAAATTAAAATCCAGTGATTGAAACGATGTATAATAAATACTAGTAAAGTAGCTCATGTTTTTCATGCAGTCATGCAGTTCTGATCCTAATTTAAATTTGGTAAATTATCGAGTAATCGGAGGAGCTAATTTTACAGACGTGCATTGGAAACAGAAGGATCGCCGGCAGGTTTCCACATAAGAAGTTTTTATTTTATTTAGTAGTAGATTGACGCTAGTATACAAATAATTGTGCATATAGTTAAAGAATTAGCTAGAACCTTCCTTCTAAATAGAGGCATATTCATAGAGAAACCGAGAGAGATACTCTGTCGAACGTTTTCGTGAAATTTAATTATAGCAGTATCGAGACTAGTATTTTGTCGAATTATGCTGTTATTCACCTTGACGTTACGTTCAAGTAATATCTGCCCTGTATTAAATCAAATGGCACAGCAGGGACCATCGAGAAATTTTGGTCATTATACTTGTTTTATTAATTCAATGTCTCTTGCTGCATCGTTCACTACTGATTAACAATTAATCAAGCCTGCCCAACTGTCATTTCCTCTAACTTTTTATCAATCTTTTTCGAAGTATATTTTAGCGAATATCACTACTACATCATGTCTAACAGTTTTAATCCCTGATTTTATCTATCGGTGCTATTTGAAGCACAACTAGTGGTGACCATCGTATTGTCCTAATCCACCTATACTTGTCAAGATCTCACTTATCATCTCCATCTTTGCCAGATATATATCTGGGGTCGAGCATCTCATGGGCGCCTTGCCAGTTCGCAACCCGGTGAGCAATGAATAGCCAGCCCGTTTAAACCAGTGAGCTGGAGCAGATGCGCGATGACACCACACGCGTTATCACCTCCTTCTTTCGCGCCTCTCTTACTCGCTTCCGTGCACGAGCCATTAGCGCTGCCCGAGGAGGACGCGGTGTTTTGTGCCTAATGCCGCTTCTCGTCCAATTTCGTGCATTTGTTCTTGTGCGCCGAGCACGCAAAGTTCATGCAGCTGTGAGGCATGCGCGTGTATTACGTGCCTGCTGGGTACATGCTTCGCGTAGCTGGTCAGGCGACATATTTGGCTGCCTTATGGTTGGTGCAGTAAAGTGAGAGATTATACCTGAAATCCGCAGTAGGTGACGTGCTTTCAACAAGAGTGAAATACACTAATTCAAAATAATGCAGCAACAGGTGCAGGTGAAACAATGATGAAGAAGACAGTCGTTACAGTCAACGGCTTCGCAGGATTTTTCACGATTGAAGTGTAACGAAAGAAATCATTTTGAAATTAAAAACCAAAGAAAAAACTGTCACAAAATCAACTTGAAGATGCGAAATCAGCACGCAACCATTCACTTTGAAAAAAGAAATGCACTTGACACCGGAAATTGAGCAAAACAGACGGAGCGAGGCAACACGCGTTCTCGCTAGACTCGGTATACTTTAACTAGTTTAAGGAAATAAATACTGTTTGCGGCCGCCGCTTGAGACGGCCCTGTAGGTATGTAAGGAGGAACTCGTCGCGTGACGGGGCCGACGAGCCCACAGATTGAGACCGGACGCAGTCGTGCTAACACTACTTAATTGTGCTCGAGGCACTTTGATGTAATAAGCTTAAATTACCATTCTATGAACTATTTCATTTATACAGGTCCACTTCCCTGCGTCTTATTCTCATCTCAAAACACCTCTCATAAACATGAAAACTCATCTATGTTCTGAATGGGAAAATTGTTAGGTAAGCATGATTTTTGAAGATGACATGTAATTTCTTTATTAGAAAGAAAAAAATTATGCTGGTTATGGTAGATTGGTTGATTTGATCTAAATTGGTATGTTTTGGTATAGTAATTTATGAGTTTTTACATTATTTGACTCAATTTTTATAATTAGCTTACTTAATAGTAATGCTCTTTATATGGTACTGCACTTTTATAGACCACATACTACGACATCTTATAAAATAAAAAAAACAGCCTAATAAATTGTTTCAACGTTCCCAGTAACAAACTATAGATCTTTATATAGATCATTTTAACAAACATTTCCATTGTGGTGCTTTTTGATTTTTAAGATGTAAAGCTAGCGATAAAAATTATATTTTCTTAAAACAATAAGAATTGAATATACTTTTTTTTTTAATGTGAAGAATTTAATTCGGTACCAAGTTTTTTTTATAATACATAAGCAATATTACCTTTGAAGTATGAGAAAATGAAAATTTCATTAAAATGAGATTTGGCTTGAACTATGTGAATGAAAATAAAATATAAGTTCTTTTTCTGAGATCTGGATGTACACACACACGAAAGTGAGCACGCACACGCATATTTATACCGATATTTTCTAAAAATAATAAATTTCCACTTTAGCCGTCCTAAAACAAATTTTTAGAATATTTTTTGAAAGTTTTTTTTTCCACTATCACAACGTTTTCTCTATGATATTAATAACAACATTAATGTTAATCATCCAACGCTAATTGGATCCGTTTACTTTCAAAGGCCTAAAAAAATAAGAATTATTCAATTTCTACAATTCATTAGTCTTATTATTAAACTTACTTCTTTCGCAATTCTTCTGAGCCCATTAGCAATGCAGCT
>JAPYZO010001703.1:0-20193 GCA_030522905.1 Torymus flavipes
TTTCACTTCATTCTGTAAAACTGTTTTTCGGCAACTTTAGCTATCGGTATTTTCATATTTCTGTTAAATCACGTTCTGCAATTTTACCTGTTCGGCAAATTTAGCTATCGGTATAATATATTCGGCATTTTTAGCTTTCGGCAAAAATATTTTCTAAAAACCTATCTCCAACCAAAACTTGTTATTTACATTACACATCACAAATTAAAAGAGTACAACGATCACTTTTTGTACGAAGTAAAACGATCACCTGGACAATAAATCACACGCGGTATTTAAAAGAAAAGAACAACAAATCTTGTGCGTCCTCAAAAATTTACGATCGATTCATTTTTTTTTTCACGTACACATCCGGGATGAAGACCCGAGAGTCCGCTTCCCTCTCTTTCTCTCTCATGCACGCGTATCTTTACCGTCCGCGTCCGCATGCAGCGATCTCCGCACCGATGACGCGCGTATACACAAGCCGCGCGGCATTATGAACTGCGCGCGCTGTGCTCCGAGCATTATAAGCGTTAACAAGGCATCAATGGCTCTTTTTCGCCCAGCGGTTGCTCGCTTGCGCGCGCGTGCACAGTTTACAACCCATATGGCGTTCCCGATGGACCCAAAGGCGATTGTTAGGAGTCGAGCATCCGAATCGAAGCCCGGACAGACGTCGCGCTGCAGATATTTTTACGATCGCCAGCGCCGGCCGATATAATCGGCTGCGTACGGTACGTGACGGCTCGGGCCGCACGTGGAGAGAGACAGAGAGAAAGAGATAACGAGCTGCGGCGAAGACATTCCGAAAATTTCGGTGCAGTGTGTGTGCAGAGACGTAATTTATAACTATTGACGAAAATCGAGTGGTTCGGATGACAGGAGGACGTTAATCTTCCCGCGGATACGAGGATTTGAAGATTGTTGTGGTGATACGATATGTGGTTTTGATTTCAGGCTATGGTGTTACGTATTCCGAGGCTTTTAGATTA
This sequence comes from Torymus flavipes, assembly GCA_030522905.1. Lineage (NCBI taxonomy): Eukaryota > Metazoa > Arthropoda > Insecta > Hymenoptera > Torymidae > Torymus > Torymus flavipes. The sequence continues at coordinate 975 of JAPYZO010001703.1, forward strand.
ATGAAAGTACTTATCATCGGAGTAATAAATGCATATAATCGTATAATTCGAATGAGTTTATCAGCGATGTATTGACTGTGTAATAATATGTAGAAATTATTATATTGATCGTCGTCAACAGGCAATTTCGAATTATATGTTTGACGATCAAACAGCCGAAATTCGCCCCCAAGGTGATAATTTATAATTCTACATCGTAAATCGTAGGCATTAATTGCCATGAAATACAGCTTTCTCGGAATTAAACTCGTGAACTACTAGCCCAAAAATTGGCGCGAGGGTCCATAAAGTCGCAAAATTGTTACAGTTTCTCACGGCCGTATAAAGACCCCATAATAACAATAAAATGGCAACATTATACAGCATAACGTAATAAAATTACGAGAGAACGCGAGAGAGAGAATCATATAAATTTACGATCGTCAGTGCCGGCGACTCGCACATAACAGAGCGAGATCGCATTTACCAATATAAGTGCCTATGGTAAGTTGGGCCGGCGAGCTATATATACGCTGCTAGCGGCGCTAGCAAACTCCCCCTGCACACGTCCCTTAAATTTTGTGGCCGTAGCTACACGCGCGCTCGCTTATATGATGTTTTGAATCGGCGAAATATGTAGGGCGACAGGAGTACACACACACATGTACCGCGTAAAAGTCCGCTCAGCTGATACTTTAATAAACGCGTTCGCGTCTATATATGTTGTGGACGAATAGGTCGGCTTCCGCGACAACGAGACGAAAATGCCTTGTTAGGGCGCACGCGCGTTTTTATGCATCTGTATAGAGATCCATCCGATCGTAAAAATTCTGATCGTAAGTACGACCCGCCGACGGCAAATTAGTCTGCGCGCCTCCGCGAGAGATGGTTCGAGTTTATTGCCTCTATACACGCGCGCGCGGATTATGTACCCAGACTCTTATGCATTATTTATTTATTAATGTAATTAAGCGGCGATACGTAGCAGCGCGGGGACTAATTGATCCGTCATTCTAGGGGCCCGCACGCGCGGGCGACGTTAAAGTGGCAGGACCAAGTTGCAAATTTTCCCTTTTACGACTATAGCGCGCGTCGTTTCGGGGCACCCTGTACCTATCTCCTTCTCCCACTTTGACTTTGACACGGTTTTTTTTCCTCGTGCAGTGTCGGGGATTATTTTATCCGCTTTGGTCGCTCGGTGGTTTGAGGGAGAGAGGCATATATATATATATGTACTTCGCTCTCATTTTTTTATCTCTTTTTTATGGGACAGTTGATAGAATATTTTTATGTGCTCGCGCGTGATTGGAAGAGTGCGCGTAATAATTTTTTTCTTTTTTATGGTTGTGAGGTTTTGCGCTGCTTTTTTTTACCCTCTATTCCATATAATTCAAAATGTTGTTGGGCGTGCAGTAAATTTTATTGAATGTTGAGGAGTTATGACGTGGAAGGATAAGGAGAGTATGTATAAATATAAACGTAAAAATGTATCCGACATTATATATGATGTTCTGTATAGCCACGTTACATCATGACAGCGAGATACGACCGATAAGAATTTTTGTGGTTATATCGTAACCTGATTTTTTGTTAGGCGTCTGTATTATTAATATATCGCTGTAGAAATTATAAAAGATACTGAGGATTGACTTACGTGACTTCATTTGTATTTTATAACCAAGCCTCGTTGAAGAATATAAAATGAATTTTATCTTGAAGGCTTACCTGTAATAAAAAAAAAATAAAGGTTAAGTTTACAACAGAGATATCAGATAACGAAAAAGAAATACTATAAATATTTATTAATTTCATTATTAAGTCTTCGAAATATACGTGTTTAATTAGAAACGTAGTCGAGCTTTCACTCAAGCTCATTTCGATTCGACATCTCACTACTTCTGCCAACCCTAAAAAAAATTGTGCTCACCACGCGCATCGAAATATTTTCATTAGCCAGTTCAACCCGCTCCCAGCTCTCAACTCATAGCAATTAGCGAACGCCTCGGCGCGCCGACAGAGCTCCCTCTCTCTCTCTCTCTCCCGGTTCAATTCGAGCGATTCGACGTTCTTCGCACGCGCAAGAAGGCGTGGGGCACGCGCGGGGCCTGCGACTAATTATAAAATGGAAAGAGCTCCCCAGGGATTCCACCCCCGCGGTATTGGATTGGGCGATGCCTATCCAGCCCGAGCGTGTATAGTGTGAGAGCGCGGGAGCGAACTTTTTCAAAGAGGAAATTAACGGGGAACGGGAGGGAATAAAACGCTGAAATTTCAGGAGAGAGAGAGAGAGAGAGAGATGTGGGAGGGTCGTACGACGAGTGCTATTAATTAGCATAACAATTTTCTTATTTTGCAGAGTAGCGTGGAAGCGTGGGCACGCGCCTGTACAAATTGGGATGCTGTGCACGTTGATCAGTGGATAATACGTTTTTAATGAATTTTCATGCAGGATTCGCCACTCGTTTGAGGGAGAGATATAAAAGCAGTTACTTTAACGGCAAAATGAAATTGTAAAAATATGCTAAAGTTTTAAAAGCTTTAGCGAGCGGGATAGCCGAGCGTTGAATAATTTCGTGGTGGTATTCGCAATAACCGCGAGAGAATTTGCATTTTGAAAAAAGGGGGTATGGTCGAACCCAACTTTTTGCCCATACATTGACGCGTGTCGTGAGCTTTGTCAAAGCTCAACACCGCTGCTTGAACCATATACCCTTGCTAGAAAGGTCGATTCCACCTCTGGACTTGAACCACTGCCCTTCAAGAGGCAGTATTTGCACCCCTGTACCCACCGGAGTACTCTTTTGTGCACTGTAATACATCGGAGTACACTTGCGTAATGTATTAGGGGTGTCTCCCCTTCTCTCTCTTTCTCGTGATAACAAGTGCATTGAATAAATGTATGTCTTAATATATTTTAACCGTTGTATCAAATTCTTCACTGCAAGTATTTGAGTGTATTCACTAGGCGATGCAACGGCCAATATTTTGCACCAAATAATAATACAATTCTTTAGTAATTTCGCACTAATCCCTCAAGAAAACCTTATAACATTTTGCTCAATTAGGGCAAGCATTATGGTAAGTATGATAAAATTAGTCGCACAAAAGCTTTGAAGAGGTTTCTTTGACATCATTGTACGGTTACATGTCAATGTCACGACGCTTATGTGTCTACATGTTATATAATACGAAGCGATTGCCTGCAGATTCAATGGATTTTTCAATATTTACAATTAGGACACTCTTATACATAATACAGACTACAGAAATAATTCTCACGAAGATTGTTTTTTCAGTATATACCTAGTGTCTTAAACCATACGCAATTTGGTGACATTTTAGTAAACTAAACGTGTCTTACAAATAGCATCATTCTATACTTCATATCGAATAAAAACGATACTAAACATTAGTAAAACTTGATTTTATTGTCTCTTTGAGAAAACAGTCTTGTTAACGCAATGAAATTTTATAATTCCTTCTTTTTTCGCGCTTCTTCTCAGAAGCAAGTGTATTTTCTATAGATAAGAAATATCTCAACCACAAATAATCTTTTATCCCGCCAAAATCGTAAAATCTCCTACGCCATACAAGCACGTTGTAATACTATCAGCGCCATAATTCAGCGGAAGCAATTATTTTTTTCCCCATTCAAAAGTTCTCAAGGCCCGGTGGTTCGATGGAATTTATTGGTCTGTAATATATTCCCGAGCAAAATCGAGTATTCCAATTTCTCCCCTTCGTATACATCTAAGATTCGAGTTCGGGCGTGAAGGGACTCAAATTCTAGAAAAGGGGATCGTTTTCCGTCATTATTGTTTGCTGCCTAGCGTTCCTTGCAAAAATAAAGAAGGTGTGCCGTCAATGAATTTAGCAGAAGTGACTTCGACAAGTACAAGAGCTAAGTCATTTACTCTCTCCGAAATTTTAGAACATTATACGAGGACACTCGGGCTTCAAACGTTGGTTCTTATTTCTCTATTAATACACTATCACATCTATCGTATACTCTTCTCCAAACCGTTCTTGATTTTGTGACTTTTGCTATGTATAAGAGAACCATATGGACTCTATCATTGCAACATTAACTGTCTCTATTCTTTGATTTATACAACCGCTTCAATTTTTCATTTTCTATTGTTGTTTGTAATACACTTTTTGTTAAGGGCATCAATGCCCATTCAAATTATTAAATAAATAAATATTACGTTGCTTTATGCTATGAATTTTTCCCATTCTCTGGTATAAATAGGCGCAGCTCCTTCTGTCCGATCGATTTTTCCGTCTGTCTTCTAATTCAATCACGCTCTTTTATTATGCTTGCTAGGAGTCGGAGTGTTCATGTGATTTGTGATCAAATTTGATCAGTATAATTCTCTTTGATTACATTTACATTCTCTTTGATTACATTATACAGAAAATGTTAGTTTGATTAACCAAAAAATTGCTTACAATACTAACTCGAGTTGGTCAAAAATCACAAAACCAAAGTTGATAGTTAGCGTAACCAAGGTAATTGGTAAGAGATAGTGGATAATTGTCGTAAACATTATATTACTTGGACTTTTGATACAAACAAGTGGTAGTAATAACTATTGAAAGTTAGTAACGACACCTAAATAGATACTAGCATCGGCTGTTCTTTTACTCCTGGAAATACCAATTTTTTGTTGAAACAACTATCGAAAATGGTATAACGATAAATTAGTAAGTTTAACAATTAAAATGGTTTTCGTAACTATCCTCGTAATTAGATTGTGATTGAACACCACTCATTTTAATTTTTGTCTTTAAATGAGTTAGTTACTTGGATTCTCAAAATGAAATTTTGGACGTTGATGCCTTACACGGGATAACAACTTCATTGTGGTTTAAAAAAAGTCGTTATTGTATAAAAATTGTTTATCTTATTTAATCATATAAATTATTTTTTTATACCCAACGTCTCGAGAAAGTAGCTCTTGCATTCTTATCACTTATACAATCGTAACACGAGACCCAAAGGCAAAGATATCAAGTACGTATTGATTTTTCCGATATACCGTCGGCGCAGGCTATCCGCGCGCCGTATAAAGAAGAGCGCCTGGTCTTGTAATCTATTGCCAACCAAATTGTCGAATTGTTCGGGAGCGAATTAAATTCTTCCCGTGCTCCCGATTTATCCGGCTCGAGATGCTCGTCGGGCGGGCAGCCCCGCTTTATTGCTGATTTAAGTAGCCAGGAGTGCCAACATACGAGTGCCATATGGCTTCCTCCCTCGAAGAAGAGCAAGCTGGGTTAACCATATATATATATATATATATATATATATATATATATATATCCATGTACGCAGACAACTCGCTCTCGCGTCTTCGTAATATTGTCCCGGCATAAGCGCTGAGATGATTGATTTTATCAACGACTCACTGCGCGAAGATAAACTTTTTCCTTCCGTACCTTCATGCATTATTGATGGCAGGAGGATTTATTCGAGCAGAATTTCTGGCGCAGGACTAAATTTTTATCAGGTGCTTATGGCTTTCCAGATGCATGAAAACCTTTTTTGGAAATAATAATAAAAAAATGCTTCTCTAATAATGAAAATGGAATTTGTATCAAAAGATGAAAAAATCAAATATAAAGCTAGAAAATAATAATTAGCTGAATTGCTCGTGTAACTATGATATCATTATTCTGAATTCACTAACTGAATAAAACAAGTTTTATTGACTGTAATATCACTTATTTTGTGCAATATTTATAGAAATTTTTTTACTTACTTGCACACACACACACATACATACCGTCCTCGCTCTTTGAGAAGCAGTTGCCTTGACAATCCGCCACCACGTTGTAAGCAAAATGAGCAGGAGTTGAGAGCCTTGCTTCTGTACTTAAGCTCGCGGTGAATAAGAGATGAGGCCCTGCGCGAAGGGTGTGCACACGGGCACTCGCACAAAAAGTAACTAATCACGACTAAGTACGTACTAACACGCGCCGTACGAGAGCTTGCCACGTAGGTGCAGTCGCATGAAACAAGAGTAAGGAACGAGGAAAATCTGCCGAGGGAGCAAGGAGCTGACGTCCTGTTTCGTGATGCAGCATCTCTCCGCGTTGACCCTTTTGTAATCTGCCCTCCTGCGACTTTTCTTTTATGCAGCAGCAAGGTTGAAAGGAGTTGCATATGTGGGTGCTGTGGAGTGCGCAGGGTGAGCAAGAGTCTTTGGGGTGGACTGTCTTTTGTTTATCAGGATGAGATTTTTCATTTGTGCCTTGTAATTTCTAGAAAAGTTTCATTTTTCGAAAAATACAGTTTTTTCTTTAACAAATAAACTATATTAAAAATTTATTGTTAGCTTTGTAATAGAATGTTAAAACGCGTAATTATTATAATGTATAGTCGACAAATAAATAAAAATAGATGTATTACTAATCCTTGGCCATCTAATGGATTAGATGGCTATTAAAGTATGAAGGATAAAGTAGAAAACAAACATACTCCAATTATATTCCTTTCATGAAATGTACATCAGTTATATTTTAGCTCAGAGGGAAGTCTCACTCCGGGTAACAACAAAGAGAAATGCATTATATGATGGAATCTTGTACAGAGCTTTCTTGCTATTTTTTTTTTCTATTATTTAATACGGTAAACGTTTTCATTTAAAATGATCATTATCTGATATTATGATTAAACAATTTATTGAATCCATCAAATATTTCTCGCTATATAGGATAGGTAATCACGGATTGAAGATTAAATATCAAGGAAATAACGATAAAAATAACCAAAATCTGTTGACCAAACATCATTTAAAATAATATCCTGCTGAACAATAAAACAACCCGAGGCATCCTCAATATATAAAATCGTCCGACAGCGAATACCAGAATCGTTGAAAAATCACCCGACGTTTGTTTTGCCAGAGATAATGACAGTTGCTTCGCGCACATATCCTCACCGACCACGAAAAATTGGAAGCGGAGAGTGGCGGAGTCTGTCTTTGCGTCTCGCGCGTTCGTCCCGGAGGATTAATCAGCCTCACCGCGCGCGCACACGTCGCTGGCGTCGGGCAAGTTCTCGCGAAATCCTCGTTTTCTGATTGCCAGGCCTCTGGGAGCTGACCAAGGCGTCCCACCCCCATATATACGCAATTCCCAAATCGTTTCTCATGTTTGGCTTCTGCACGTGGATATATATAGGCGTTAGCCTGCACGCGCCATTTACCTTCGCGATTCACCACTAGATCGATTCGTTCCCCTCCCGCGATCACCGACCTGCATCTTTCCGAATGATTTCCCAATGCGTATCGTGACTCGGAGTTGTCCTCTGTCCGAGTACGCGTGTGTGGATATTGAGCTTCGAGAAATAAGGCATTGGCTTCGCGAGTCATTTGCGTTAACGTCGATTGCCCATAAATCATAAGAACTAATACTTCCATTGTCCAAAATGGGGCACTGAAAGTCGAACGCTGAAGCAGGTGTATCGGAGACGCGGAGAAATATGACGATAAGACAATGGATTATCTTGCCAAATTAGATTTGCTATGGGAAATACGCGAAGAGAAGTCTGGTTTTTATATTGGTATATACTTTCTGAAGTTGAATTAGTGGTTTTTTTACTAGTTCAACTTTAGAGAGTATGGTTTTATTGTTAAGAATTTGAACTATTGTTGTAGTAGAAAAAATATATAAGTATACTTTTTTAAACTTTCAATGTCTATATTTGATTATATATAATGCTGATTAAAAAAATTATTTTCTTCGCTAATTAATTTTGTCTACAGATAGCAGATGTATTATTTTCATTATGTGCAATATCATGTTTAGACCGCATTTCTAAAGTTTAAGAATATACAAAATCATTGTTAGTGATTCGCATGACAACAAAATATGTTATAGAGACCTGAATAAATATAATTGATATTTAAATGCAACTCCTCCCTATCAGAATAGAACAAATTTCATTAGCTTGTCGTAAATCCGTATTCGAATTCGAAGCCTTTGCTTTTCAAAAGATTCCCCTTGATTAAGAAACAAGATTCCTTGCATTTCAATGTGTTCTTTTTCAAGGAATCACCGTTTTCGTTTCCACAGTGAATCGATAAAAGAAGTATTTACCCAGCGACAATAGCCAATTGTTACATTGTAAATGCCCGGGCCCCTGAAAAGAGCAAGCGAGCTCGAGGCTTTTCCTTTCGTCGTCTCATTGAAAAGGATTAAAAAACATCATAATCAAACCCGCACCGCATCTCACACGCGCGCTCATATATATACCCCCGTAAACAAAGTCTCCGCACGTCTCTTTCAATTCGAAATAAAATTCTCTTTGCCCTCGTGTGCTCACAAAAGAAAGACGAAAGCGAGATAGAGAGGGAGAAAGAGAGAACGGAGAAAAGGAGTGCGCGAGCGCCGGTACAATGAAAAAGAGCAATTAAAATGCAAAAACGAGTAGGACTTATTCGCTTGCACGTACGTACGTACGGGTGCGCATACCAGTAGGCCACTATCTCTCCCTTTCTCGTAAGCGCGCGCGCGCGCACATACTAGCGCCTTTCACGATAGTCCCTTGATTATCAAATGCAAAAGGGGGTAGCAACGCGCGCTCGGCAGCCCCAGAGGTGTACGCGCACGCGCTCGAGCACACATATACGCGCGGCGTAATAATCATTTTCATTCGCTCTGTATAGAGCTCGTGATTCTTTGTGCGCGCGTCAAAGCGAAAGCTCGCCCTACGGCTTGGAAAAGCCCTTACGCGAGTGTGAATAGAGCAAGAGAGAGTCCGCGAACTCCTCCCCCTCCCCGCCATTTTCCACTCTCTCTCTCTTCTCAGGGTACGAGGGAGAGAGCAGAGCCAAGAACTTTATAAACCATCTTTGACTTTGCGAATTTCGCGGCGCGGGTGGGAGATACGAAGGGCGGATGAATCTTGTACGCCCCCCCCCCCCGCCGCCCTTCGACAGAATAATGCAGAGAGGTTGGAAATGTAACGCGAAAATGAACGTCGGAAAATTTTCCCGTTTCGCGTATTATGTGCTACGTAATTGAAGTATCTTACAGAAGAGTATTATCATTAAATTTCTAGTTTGCAAATGGGCCAACAAGTTATAGAAGAGGATTACTTTTCTCTTGCCATTTTTCGAAAAAGAGAGCTTGGTTTACAAGAGATAATGTGATGAACTTAATTATGTACAGGCTTTTTGTTATTTAAGAGCATTATAAAATATAGTCATTTGGATTTTTTCTTATTATGATCAAGTTAATAATAGCTAAGTAAAATTTATGAAAATTAAAGCTTTTACCACGTCTTAAGCCGGCATAAGATATATTTACGCGATAAATCACTTACAAAAGTTTACTCGATTTTAAGGCGATTTAAATGAATTAATTCCTCCAGCGATGATTCAATAGAATTAAGCGGACAGGCTTTAAATCGCTCACGAAGCTCTCCCTTGCGCTTCAGGACTTTGAAAGTTCATAATCGAACGTGTAAATCTCGCGCTTGCGGAAATAAAAAAAAAAGAGGGAGCGGCGAATCGTTACGCGCGCAACAACTCGATACCGTAACGAGGCGTCGAGATTCTTCTCCCCGCGTTCGGAAAACACACGCTCGCTCCTGGATTTTAATCAAAATTACAGCGTTGCCGAGAGGGCGAGGGCAAAAGGAATAAAAGTTCGCAGTCGTATATATATGTATATACACGAGTGGCGAGGATTAAGAAACTTTCGAGCTATCGCCTCCGCGACGACGACCTGTCTCGAACAATCGCACGTAATGTGTTCCGTCTCGCCGAGAAAATCGCGACGCCGCGCGCTATCTCTTTTTATTCAGCGGGGGACTTTTTTTCAAGGGCAACGACGACCTTTTCAGTCCTTCGGATTCTCCATCCTCCCCTTTGCACACGGAATTTCGCCTCGCTTCCGCCGTTCTCGAGACTTCGATTAAAGAGCCGAGGGTGAGCGGAGTTTCCTCATTTTCTACGTCGACTCTGCTTACCTCCAAAAAGACCATTTTAGCATTTTTGATTATGTAAGGAAGTACAAATGTAAATAAATGTTTTTAGTTTTTTTTCTACTTTAGAATTATAATTATCCACTTACATTCATTTTTTGTTGTTGAAAATATACTGTATAATATTAACAGCCACTGCGAAATATTGCTTATTTCTTTAAATAGTTTTTAACGAAAATGTAACATAAGATGTAAGATTGAAAGTTTAAAAAGTTAACAAGGAAGCTAGCGAAATGCATTTAGCTTTTGAATTGGCCCCGAGTTACACTGGAAATCAGCGCTAAGTTGACGTGCGAGAACGATATTAGAGCTTCTGCGCGAACCAACTCTGATTACACAAGGATGGGCGCGAATTCTCTTGAAATCCTTGTAACGCGATACTTTTTTGTTGAAAATCAAATGCGAAGCAATTGAAATCGGAGGACCGTCAAAGAAATATCTCAGAGCAGAAATGTACAGACTCGAATGATATTACGATATGTTGAAAAATGTATAAAGATGTAGACGTGCGGCTCTTTTATTACCATTGCACGATAAACTTTATATTTCTTTTACTTTCACTTTTAAAGAACGCATAAAAGTTTTTATTGATAGAGAAACTTTATGCGAGTAGCCTTCACATAGTGACCTATTTCATTTTATAGATATTGCGTATATGAATTTCATACAACAGAGCATGAATGTTATTTTGATACTCTCGGGGATGAATTTATATGGTAATATTTTACATTTTCAATTTTACGTACACGAAAAATTGGATTTATATTTGATCGATAAACTCCAATACAATTTCATTTCATAATGTATTTTACATTTAATTTCGGTACACAAACAATTATTAACGATAGATCATAAAAATGATTGTTGAAGTAAGTCTGATGGTACAACTTTATAAAACTAAAATTTTCAATTATACCAGCTGCCTTTACGAAAAAGATTGCAAAGAATCCCATTTAAAATCAACAAGTCAAACTCCCTGTTCCATCCTCAGTGATACTCTCCATAAAACACCCACTTTCCCGTAAATAAATATCCATCTCCCCCAAGACGAGTGGGTGTATACAAATCTCGCTGGCGCGCCTCTATCATCCTCCTCTGTATCCCGTAAATTCGTCGCTTTATCACGCCCGGGAATTTTGTGCGATCATAGGGATAGGCCACACTACACTAGTGCTCGCACACACGTATACGACCCGGGGAACATGGTATAAAGTTTCGGCTCATTTTCAGCGATTTCAAAGTCGATAGTTGCGTAAGCACTCCTGACCCAACGAAGGGCGAGAGCTAAGCACGCGGCCGAAAAGCGCGAACCGCGAGGGTGATTTCGCCGAGGGATTCGCCGCGCAACCCTTGGGGGGTGTATCGCGTCGACCTTCGAGCCTTGGCAACCCCATTTCCTTCTATTTCTCCCGTTCCGCTTGCCCCCTCTATTCTCTCTCTCTCTCTCTCTCTCTCTCTCTCTCTCTCTCTCTCTCTCTCTTTGGTAGACGCATAGTATTACTTGAATACCAATGGTAGAGATGGCGCTCACGTAAACGCATAATCGTTTATCCAATTACACCTTTGGATGTCGCTCTCGGGGCCTCTATCATTCCCTCTGCATGAGAACCTTGCTGAAGGACAGCTACGTCACCCTAATATGCCCATACATATTAGTGTATATGAGGGTAATATGGATTAAATAAGAAAAGGATTTTGTTTATTTACGATTTTATTATTATTACATGTAAGATCCTAAAAGACATAGCTGAATATAACTGTAAGGATGCATGTGTATTAGGGTGTCCCTTATTTACAAAAGTTTGAAAATTCATCAGGATGCCCCCTAGATATCCTGTTTATACCCTAAAACTTAAAAAAAAAACTTTAAAAATCCGAAAAAATTTAAGTTAGACTGTATCAATTTTTAAAAGAAGGCTTCAGATTCCAAAAGAGAAGGAAAGTCATTGTTCAATCTGTTACTAAACCCAGGGGATTTAAATCGACTTCAACACTATTTATCCTTACTTTTTGATGTTTTAATAACTAAGAAAAAATTTTCAGATATTCAGTGATCCAAATTTAGAGAGTAGCCTGGGAGATAAATTAACCTCCCTTTAACGTTTTCTATATGATTTTTATAATATAATTGTTTTTGTATAAAATGCGTCACGTAACAAATAGTAATGCAGGTCGTTATTTCAGCCCGGGCGACGGTCAGAGAGCGCGGCGAGAGCGTATAGATCGACTTATAGTTAACATTTGACGACTCGAGCGTGATCCGAATGCGAGTTTGAATTATCCCGGCGCGCGCACGAGAGGCGAGAATCGAGCCGAGCTGCTGCTAGAGGCGAGTCCGACGACGACGCCGGGGCGACCAATTAAGAAAGAGTTACGTGACGCACGCTGCCGTGGCGCGCGCGAGGGCGAGAGCGAGTGTAGAGATAAATTGATCGACTTTTCGTAATCGGAGAGCAGCGTGTTGTGGGAGTGCAGGAGAGAGAAAGAGAGAGAGAGAGAGGAAGTGTGCGCGAGTTTATGTGCTCGCGGTGTGCCGTGATTTGTTTCCGAGGGCATTTCTGACTTTATATTGTGGGAGGGAGAGGGTTTTTTGTTTTGAGAAGCCGGTGTACAATGAAGCCATAAATACTCCCTATAGAATTATGCAAGTTTATCTTATGGACGTTGAGTTGTTTTTAAATTTCCGTCTTTATTTGTTTCTCATATATGAATGCAATCCTTTTTTATTGCTCACGAGTGAAGCCACGGTTTCCCGGCTCGGGGCATGTATAAGTCACTCCGAATGAGACGTTAAAAACAAAAAAGATAAGCTAAAGAATTACAATATATATTTATCAATGTATTGAATCAGAAACACTGTATATGGGCGTGTATTTCACTGTTTGGAATTTAATCGGGCATGCGATCTTAATGACTAAATTAGAAATACTTCGGTTAAATAAATAAACATTGACAATATGATCTTTTATTTCGCCCATTATTTTTTATTGCGTACATTGTGAAATTAGAACAGGATTGCGAACATATTTATACGTTCATGAAAATTTATAATAGAAAAAAATTGTAATAAAAATTTACGATCTTTATCTGTGGTATTTTGAAATTATGCTATTGTTGTAAATGAGAAAATAGTTTAAGGTTATTTTAAAAAATCAGGTTAGTTTTATCGTTACAATCTCATACGTTCAGTTCAGTGTATTTAAGTATTTGAAAAATCTTTTTTCAACATTTGAAACAGAATGTGCTAACGCAAGAGTGTTTAAAGTGATTTTTAGTATTATACGCAATTCCTGAAAAAAACTATATACCATTAAAATATTGAACTTTTTTAACAAAATGTATTTTTAGATAACGACTATTTACATTAAAGTTAATCGGTAAATTATCAATTTATTAATTCCTTCAACGTTGCAGTCGCAATTTTTCTCAGTATACTATTAACTTTACAGGATTTTTTTAAGTAGTGACATTGAAAGATAATGTTTGCCAGATATCTCTCAATTATTTATTTTTGTGGTGACAAAAAGAGCACAAAAAAGAAAGAGGTAGTGAGAGGGGGACAAAGAGAGCGATAATAGAAATTACACGAAAAGAGAGAGATGGAGAAAGACAGGAAAACGATCGAATATAAAAATTTCAATCAGCCTCTTTACTTGCTGCAGGCACGAAACTCCTCGCTGTGCGAGTTTAACTTACCGTTGAATTTCTTTTTTGCGAGCGTTCGCGCCGCGATAGGCTAGCGCGGCCGATCGCCAACGATCGGTTAACACGTAACGCCCGTATAAATAACCCCCGATAGACCATTCGAGCAAAAACCAGGAAAAAAAACGGCGCAGCCGCAGGGCTAAGAGAGAGAAAGAGAGAGAGAGAGAGAGAGGGAGAGAGAGAGAGAGAGAGAGAGAGAGAGAGAGAGAGAGAGAGAGAATAAGGCGAAATGACACGCCGGGCGGCGTGCAAAAGTTATAAGAAGCACTAAATTGTTTCTGGAACGCTCTCTCCTTCTCTCTCTCGTCTCTTGAGCCGCTTGCTCTGCCGGTGTAACGATAGCAAAGCGGTTCGTGAGCGTTTAGCTCTCCAGACACTATAAAAATACGAGAGTGCAGAAAGAAAAAGGTATAACCGTGCCGGGGATATTTATTTTGAAGGAAATAATAACTTTGCACAGAATTATCTCTCGGCTTGTTAGTTTTATTAGGTATAGAGAGCTGCTCTCGAGAAATCTTTTTCTTCCTTCGACATTTTATTCAATTAGACGAAAAATGGATTTTATTGAAAAAGTTTTCTTGTTTCGTAACTCAAAATTGATATTAATAAAGTAACCGGTAACCGTATTATGAAGCTACGCAATGACACAACGTTTGTAATAACTTTTGAGATCTTCAAGTGCTTCGGAAACTCGAATGTGTAATAAACTTCTTATACAACTGTCGCGCTGCAGTAATTCTTCGAAGTACTGAAGTATATAACAATAAAATGTAGCGGTAATTATTTAAACGTTTTTTTCTTAACAGCACGCGTTACTGAAACATGATTTCCTATGCACCTTCACTCGCGATTCTTTCAAAACCAATTTTTTCATATTATAAATAAAACGATATAATAATGCTATATAAAGTTATTGAAAATTTCGAAAAGTTCTTGCTTTTATTAAATTGATTGACTGTACGAATTGTTGAGCTAAATAACTAAGAAACAAACCGCAGCGTATAGATAATAATAGTTGTAATCAACTAACGTAAATAACTACCCCATAATGACACAGTATAGACTAAACACAGATAGACAGCTGCAGCACTAGAGTTATGAAATTGAAAAATAAAAATTCCCTCTCGGTCAAGGCGATATTGCATCGCACTTTATTCACTTACATTCATATAGCGCACAAGTGTGCTACACGGGCCCAACAACAATCCCTCGGTGTGAAAAAAACCTCTCGCACAGCAGCTTCGCGGCAAAAAGTAGCGACCGCGGCGCATGCAGTAGCGCAGTATGCACATAACGCAAACGAACGTCCTGGTATAATAATCGCCACGGCCGCTCGAGCGAATTTATTATTTTTTAATTGCTACGTAGGTGAGCGGGTGGAAGCAGTAGCAGCAGCAGCAGCCCCGTTCGATCGTAAAGACCGTCCAATTTATAATGCAATATATTTAAAGTCCCGGGACGCGAACAAATCGCGCGCAATTACCTTCTCTCTCTCCCGCGCGCGGTAAGTCGCCGCAGCAGCATAAGATATACTTATATATATCTGCGTATATACACCTTCCCCTTCGCGCTCTCGCGGTGCGATAAAAAAGGCGCGCGCGCAAGGTTTTTTCTTGCGCCTCGTCGTCCGTCTTGCTTAAAATCGCGCTCGCGAGCGGACTCGTTATGCGCTTATTACGGGGATGGTAATGAGAACGCGCGAGCTGCACGGGTACGTCCTCTTTAATTACGAGCTGCAGCGAGAGGGAGAGAGAGAGAGACAGAGTTGCGTCAGTTTTAGGAGGCTTTAATTTAGCAATTTGCAAGGAGCCAAGAAGAGAAATGGAGAGCGCGGCGTTAATGACGCGAGGGGGGAATCCTGCTGGTTTTTCCTTGGACGAGCGCTCGCACGTGCGAGGACTGCAAGGCCACTTAATGGTGGCGCCAAGGTCAAGAAAAAGAAGGAGTATCGAGGAGGGGGAGAAGAAGAGATGCCTTTATTGCGCTGATGTCTTTTTTTTTATTTCTGCTCGCTGAGGGGAAGGCGTGGGTTGGATGTGCTCTACTTTCGAGGAAATTGCTCCTCGTACTAATGATATACGATAAAAATGCGTTTGATTGTGCGCTTGGGGGGACTTTTTTTAACCAACATTCATTATTTCAAATAATTTTCTGCGTTTGTTCATTACCAAAATTATTTTATTCAGTTTAGTTATATTTTAAGAAAATAAAATATCACCTTATCTTATTAAATTCCTTTCAAGATTAATGCATCGAATATTACTTTTTTTCTCTGCATGTGGCTAACATATTGATAATGCATTACCTTGAAAATCTAATAGATTGCAAGGCCACTGACTAGCGAAGGCCAAAAGAAATAAAACATGCTCTCAATCCTTTTCTAAAAACTAACATTAATCTTGTTTTATCCCAGAGGGTAGTCTTGCTCACCATAATGATTTGAAAGGAAATGCATTTTATTCTTGAGCTTTCTTTGTTATTTCATAAAATCTAACGTGACATTGGCGAAAGAGTTTCTTATTCATTCGAAGGTCGCTTGAGCAATGAAAAAACATAAAAGGTTAATAGTTTTAGCTAAATAATTTTACTATGAATTTGAATCTTCTTTTAAATAAAAAGAAAATGTTATTAGTGTATGTAAAATACGCTTTGAAATGGCGCTCTTAATACCCTTGCAAAACAACTACATCTTTCAAGTAGAGAATATGTAAATTTTAGACGCCCATGGAGGTCAGGATAAAATACATTTATGTCCTGCAAAACATGCACCTAATGTTTATTCGTAAAATGCTAGTTTGTTCGTTTAATTTACGAACTCGTACAAGTTTGACCAGTGCTTAATAAAACCCTGATTTACAATCCGTGATAAAACATCAGCTTTTCCGTTCTTAAGCTGTCCATCTAAAAATCATCCCCGTGAAACTCATTTACATTGCCGCGAATAAAGCGATGCAACATGCTCAGACTGCACAATAACGCAAAATCCTTAATCTCTTTCTGCAGGAAGAGCCTTCTACTCTCCATTCTTTCGTCATTTTATTATTACACTCATAACCTTAATCACGCGCCGAGATTAATTGTTCCTTCATTATACGCGTATTTTTCGCTGCGAGCGAAATCTCGCGAGCATATCTTCGCGCTCGTTGTTATTCGCGGGAGTGAAAAAATCCCGGCTGATGTTGCGCACGAACAACTCGGCCTCTTGCTTTTTGATGTATAGCTAAATATATTTCAGTCTCTTGTATAGCTGCGGGTTACCTGCAAATAATACCAGCAGGTTGCTTCGTTGAAGCAACATGCTCGCACGTGCGATTAGCGTATCAACGGACGCGGTAGTTTTGATTAAATTAAACTACACATTTAAACGCGGTATATTTTATATCCGTAATTATTGTATTATTTTATACAACCGCCAGGCATGCTTAAATTGTATTTAATAAATTAATACGCCCAAGAATAATTTACAATATATATTAATCTAAAAATAATATCGATGATATACTAATTTATGAAAAATAAAAATAAAAAAGCCGATAAATTATTTTCACGAGAAAGTAGTTTAACGGTACGGAACAAATCACTATCATCACCCGTATACTGCAATATCACTTTATACTAGGCCGACATTAAGGCGCATGCGAGCAACGTAGCCGAGAAACGAATGGCGGTGTAGGCGAACAAAACAAAATAAGAAAGAGGGGAGGAGGAAATGGCGAGCCGAGGAGAAAATCCAAGCGAGAGAAAGAGAGAAAGACGAAGGAAGAAGAAGAAGAGGTGAGCGGCGCGTGTTTAGCGGTGCAGTTAATGCGCCAATTAACTACCCCCTTAAATGTCCTATTGAATACGCGCCCGCGCGCCGTCCGTCGACCCGCATGCTAATTTATTTATACTTCTCCGCGACTATAATCGCCGTTGCCGGGCGCGCAATTTTACTGTGACGACGATGCACACGCGACGACGCACAAACGTAACTGCACATCTCCGCGCGCTTATCTACGCACCGATATCGATCTACCATTCATCAGCGCTCCACGAATCGCGCGTTTTTCTATCTGTTTCTGCAAATCTAAATGAAGATGATTTTTTTATATCATTAACGGTAAGCCGAGATAACGGCCATTTTTACTTAAGTGTATAGGATGTATGCGTGAATCATGTCTGGCGTGATGTATTTGTGTAGCGACAATTAATTAATTATTTGGTTTTGATTATAGAACGGCTGATGATTATAATATCCTATAGTGATTTGTATTATTGGAATCGGGTTTGGCCTGATTATGAGATACAATTATAATTACTGGACTATGTCCAGACATATGTGTACACAAATCATGTCTACATAAAATTATTAAATGTAACACACGTATTGTGTACATTTTACACACAATTTGTATTAAATTTAATTACACACATTATGTGTATTTTTCATAATTGAAATACAAATTACATAGAGCGTCTGTAGTAGATTTATGCTTTTAACACAAAATATTGTCAAAACTGGAATCGATTTTTAACTGTGTAGGGCAATGATTTTTCGAAGAGATGTTGAAACCTTCACACATGAATGAAATTACATTTACTTATCTTGTATGCATTATCAAATATGTCTGGTTTTTCAATTCTTAATGTATTTACAGCATTGAAGTTTTTATCTTCATTGTATATTTTATCTTTATAATCAAACATTTAAGAAACATAAGATGTATTATGTTGTAACATGGGAATTAAATACTTCGAAAACTACGTATGCTAATTAGCAGCAGTGATTTAAACTGTCTAAAGAAAATCTCGCTCTCTCTCCGCCCTCTCCCGCCTCTCTTTCTCTCTTACAAGATAAAGCAAAACTATTTCGTCTTCCGGAAGTATTTTGCCTCGGCGTTCCTGATAAATGAGCTAAATTTTAGAGAGAAAACAAATATCTTACGTCGCGCGAAAGTTCCTGTAAAGGCAATTAATTGTTGTTGTTCTTCCTCTTAGTCTCTCTCAAAATTCAAAAAGTTTCAGAGTCAACACTCGCAATCCTTACTTCACAACTATTTCCCCGCGAAAATTTTCTCGCGACTGAGACGATAGAAGTGTTTCTCTCTTGTAAATAAATATCTTTGACAATAGGTTCACCGCGATTTACGTTCATCTCTCGACGACTGTTACAAGGGCTTATCCCACGACTGGCTTCTATCGTGAATTAGTCTCCCGGTGTACTCGACGAAGTCACAGCGGTGCGCAAGTTAAACGGCAAAGAGAAACGGAGGGCGGCGATGTTGCGTTGTCGTCGTCGTCATCGTCGCACCCACAACAAGTCTATATAGCAGACAACCATAGCGATGGTGTTGCCTAGCTATATGTAGTTTCTGCTAAGGTAACGTTAAACAATGCGAGAGACAGAATAGAAATGAAAATCCTATATATTTTGCCGTGGAGTTAAAATGATGCAAGTAAGCTTGTTACTCTGTGCAATATAACAAAACATGTTCAGATAATTACGTGTCTCTTCGTAAACTCTATATTATTAAATAAACAAAAGAAAACTGAAAACCATTC
>JAPYZO010001704.1:0-16960 GCA_030522905.1 Torymus flavipes
AAACTCTCCCCAACCATTGCGTACAAAAGATCTATTATGTCTTATCGAAGAAGCATTAATAACCAATCATGACTAAACATAATCTTGTTTACAGATTGCAACAGAAGAACATATCTTGTATGACTCATCTCTCTCTTACACACGCATACCCGCATTACAAAAATTGAATTCAAAATTTCTAAAAATAAAGTGAACGTCATGGACAATGGTACAACGTTAGTACATTACGTAACAAATGCGTTTACTTTTTTTTATAAAACTGAGCAGATAACACTCGACGTTATAGATGTCTTTTTAGTGTACGTACATGTATCCGTTTTTTTCACGAGTACACAAATTAATAAAAACACTTTACGCACTACTTAATGCACTAGTAAAAAATAGAACACTTTACGCATCCTAAACAGGCATCTCAAGTCAAATTTTACGCACTTCAACTTAGTTATAAAAAAGTATTATAAACTTATACCCGCACAAACTAGCAACTACAGCGCTATACCCGATATATCATCTATACCTCGAAAGCTTTTCAGTCCGTCTCTGCCCATCCTTGGAAGAGGAGAATCCAACCTCCCTCTCTCTCCCTCTCCCTCTCTTTCTCTTCCACTCTTTCTTTCTCTC
Source organism: Torymus flavipes (assembly GCA_030522905.1). Classification (NCBI taxonomy): domain Eukaryota; kingdom Metazoa; phylum Arthropoda; class Insecta; order Hymenoptera; family Torymidae; genus Torymus; species Torymus flavipes. The sequence continues at coordinate 622 of JAPYZO010001704.1, forward strand.
TCTGACGAATGCCCTCGGGAGTGTAAGCCCGAGCTACACGGTCGGAAGAAGAAGCTAGCGAGAGAGGGAGAGAGAGAGAGAGAGAGAGAGCTGGCGAAAAAGAGAAGACGAACGGGGGAGGCGGGGGGCGGCGAGAGTCAATTTCTATTTTACTTAACGCTCGCTCGGATTGAGGTTAATTAATGATTGTTGTCGGCGATATCGATCCCACGAGGAAGAGAAAGAAAGAGAATCGTCCGATTCCCTTTGTCGGCCGCTTAATTGCAGGCATTCTTTCGTGGCGTAGTAGAGCAGCAGCAACAGCAGTTGCAGTGGTAAGGGCGTGCAGCAGCAGCAGCAGCAGCTCCAGAGACTCGCGGCAGGTAGCGCCATCCGCCGGTGGGCAGGTGAAGCGCACTCGCGGCGATTAGTGTTTATTGCTTGCTCCCCTAGCTCGGTGAGTGAGCGAGCGAGCGCGCGATCTGCCAAGTGTCGCGTCGGGCGGTTCGTTTTCTTTTTTTTCGAGATGCGTGGAGGTGTGATTTTTGTTCGACAGGCCGGAATCGGATTTAACGTCGGATATATGTAGATATGGGTTGTGTGATGAAGATGTTGATTCGCAGAGACGGAGGGTCGAGCTTTAATTGAATGCTGCAAGTGGCGGCGTAAAGACGTGTGGATGGCAATTCTCGGGTGTCTTTTTAGTGATAATGATTTCCCGTACACACTAAGCTTTTTTAATTGTGTCTTTTGTTTGATTGAATTCTTATTACATATTTTTTAATTAAAGAAAGATCCTATGCTTAAACTTAGATGATTTTGGTTTCCATGTTCTTTACAGTACATCAATAAATTTTTATACGAACACAAACGTTTCTTCATTGTACAATTTGAACATTCGATAGAATTTTCACTCCTCAGAGTAGACAGACCAGTTTTTTTCAATCTCGCAGTAGACTCTGGGTCAATCTAACCTTGTTCATTTTTCGATCGTTCACCATTCTACAACTACTGAACTATTGACTTACCAAAATTCTGAGGTATACTTTTGACCTCATAGAAATAATTTATGTAATTTTATGAAATAATTTATAGCTCTAGTTGACCCAGTGTGCACTCGGAAAGTTAAAAAAAAAATCTCATTTACATGAAATATAATACAGTTTCTTTTTACAGTGAGAATGAAAAAAATTTGTTCACGGAAAAATATGATTGCTGATGTTTATTTTAAGTAATAAGACGAACGTGGTGAGACTTTAAGAACAAAGGGAAGCGTAAGGCAACCCGTGTACTTTAATAAAACTTTATATTTTATATTTTCCTGGGAGCAGGAAGCGAGATATAATTAATTTAAAGTACGTGATAGCCCCGAGACACCGTCCTTTGGACGCTTACGCTTGTTTTTGATGCTAAGCTCGCGCGACGTGTGTATATATATATATATGTGTGTGACCCTTCTCTCTGCAGACACACGCGTGCCCCGTAGGAGGCCGACGTGACAAATGGTATCCACGTTCGCGACGATATGTCGCGTAATAAATTGAAAATAATAAATAATAAATAATAGATAAATAATAAATCTTGAGGCTGACTGTGATGTATTCTCATAATGAAATACACTTGTCCTAATTAATCTCTCGTGCTGTGCTGCAGGAAATACTTAGTGCATGTAGTAGTTGGAGAATTCTTTTGTCGTATTTCATCTTTTTTTTACCTTTCTTTCGTATTTTGAAAACTTCTTTCATGTGTAATATTTATTTTATGGAAATTTTTTAAAAAGAATAAAGTATCGTTAAGAAGAGTGCACATTTACAATTCGTTATATACGATAACATTAGTTTGTACTATCCGTATGTATTTATTACATCGAGCTCTATATCTACCGATGCAAATGACGATCTCTATGGAAGAGTTAATATCAGATTTACATGAGAAAATCTTTGAATTTTTAATTTCGAGGACATTGAAAATTCTATTGAACGGCGCGGAATTGAAATTTCATGAAGCACTTTTGTCGACAGAGATGTGAGTAAAATAGGCGGGAAGAGAGTGAGAGGCTACCTTTGCATAAGGTATTATATTCATGAAAATTTATTGAAAGCATAATAAAATTTTCCTTTGAAGATTGAAAGTTTAATTCAAGTACGTGCACCGTTAATGCGACGAAATTGACTTCTAATGAAACGTGAAAAATATTTTAAATCGTGCACAATTTTTTTTTCACAGTTATCATGTTTATCGATCCATTATTGTAATAAAACACAGAAGAAATATATCACGAAAAATATAATGAAAAAGTTTTCGTATGCCTTCACGTACATAGTTATATTCCACAGGCTTACTTTGTTATTATACAGTCTGATTAGAAAAAAAAATTTGATTTATCATGATACTTGAGTACGAGGCAGCCAACTTAAAGCTTTCAGCACAAAAATATAAAAAAAAATAATACTTGAAAAAAAAGAAGAATAATTGAAGTAAATATCAAGTGACGTTATTTCTCCAAGTCAGCGAAGACGCTCATTGTGATCATTAGCGTGTCGAAAGAGGGTATTCGATCAAAGTCTCCTTCGCATCAGCGAGCTTACTGGGCTTCGCAGCTTTCGGCGCCTCGCAGGAAAGCCGTCAGCGAAAAAATCTCCGCCGCTAATACGCTCGGAGGGGCGAATGGGGCGCGCGAAGTCGTCTTCCGAATTTTGATTACACGCTATTTGTGTGTCTATATATTACGTATGTGTCTGTGTGTGTGTCTATATATAATGACCAAGCGAAAAAAAAGTTTAGCCCCGAGAACAGTGGGGACTAACGAGTGTGCGGCGGCAGAGTTAGAGTCGACCTCTCGGTGACGGGAGGGGAAGGACGCAGCGTAATCCCACTTTTTCTCTCTGCGCGCTCTGCTGTTAGTCTCGCGACGACAGCAGCTCCCGCTTGCCTACACCAGAGAGAGAAAAAGAAAGACAGACGGATAAAATGTCAAATAACGTTATTAAAAAATAAAAGACGCGCGAGCGAGCGTTATGGCGATTCAATAACAGAACAGTGATACAGGGAGCGTAGAGGATCTCCGCAGCGGGACTATGTGATGCACAGCGTCCACTTTTTCCTGCGGCCGGTAGAAATTAAAAGGCAAAAGCGCGACTGCGCTCATGCATATTCAAAACTCACGAGAAATTCAGATATATACATATATACACACGCGGGAGGGACCCTAACCGGCCGATGAAATTTCATTTCAAAAGCCACCAGCACTACGCTGGACCACGTGAATATAATCTCCATCTCTTTTGCCCTGCGTTAATCCGCGCGCGCCCGCGTATATTTCGTCGTCGGGATTACGCTTGGCCGTACAGTGTGTAGCGCAAAAATCCACACACTGTGTGTATATATAATACGAGAAGATTAGCGTCGAGAGCTTTAATTTTGGCCCGATTATATACGAAAGCGCGCGAGCGCTCGTGAAGCGAGAGTGGAGGGTTATAAGAAAATTACACTCGAGCCACAAGCGTATACACGCGTCACACATCATCATGTGTATACATGTGTATAAATAACGAACGCGTCGATGCTCAGCGAATAAAGGTAGTTTCCGAATGCGCAACTATGTCGGGTGTAGCTTTCGGAGCGAGTCTATATTTAGTAAGTGGGTGAGTCTTCGGTGAAAATTGTTTTCGAATTGCTTGCTGGCTGCTCGAGCGCGTGGAGGATTGTAATTTGAGGATAATGGGGAGCTTGAGGTTTCCGCGGCTGTAAATAAAATCGATGTAAGTGGATCGTCAGGTTGGAGATCAATTCGAGAGAGAGAGCAAACGTGAGTGTATTAAAGCTGAGGGTATAACGATTGCAAGTAAATAAATATCCGTATTTGCACCTCGAAGAATAATAAAAATTCGCAACAAGAAAATATATACTATATTACAACGATAATTGTCCTTGAATGCTTTTTGTCTTCCTATACATATACACCCTATATTATAACCTCATTCAATATACCTGTAGGAAATACACACGTAAACATTGACTAAACAAGAAACAAAATTTCTCTAATTGCATCAGCATGTTTAACAACTTTTTTCCCCTGTTTTAGTAAATAATAATTGCTAGTACGTTTTCCTTAACATCCAACATCGATTTCTCACTAGCGCCGTACTATTCCGTCATCGATAACGACACACATGCGCCTAAAAAATGCATGAACCATATGTAGGTCACAGCCTCAAATCTGACGGAGAGAGCCGCCGCCCCCTCTCAACAGTTGACACAACAATTATCCCCCTTCCCTTCCCCCATTCAAGATATAGCTCGCGAGCACGCGCCGAAACACTTCCGTTAATAATTCACCTGCGGGGGTAGAGAGAGCGTAAGGTCTTCCGTATACATTATACGAGCGAAGGTCACGTTTCACAGCGACGCTATCTCCATCTCTCTTCCTCGCTCGCGCTATCTGTCTAACGCCGCAAATAGAATAAAATCACGGACTCGCGCGCGCGCGCGCGCGCCCGAAGAAAGGTGCGAAAAAACCTTAGGCGGTGAAGAAGCACTTGACTCGCGAGCGATCAACTTCTTGCAGAAACCTTGACGGCAACGTGTGTGTGTGTGTGTATTCGTGAGGGAAGTGGGGAAAAAAAGAGCTGACGCCGCGGAGAGAAAGTAGAAACCGCGCGCGCGCACCCCGTCAAGGGGAGCAGCAGCGCGAGCTAAAGCGATCTCCCGCCGCCGATCTCCTTCAAATCCAATTTCCCCCCGCGTGTGTGTAGGTGCGCGTGAACGCGATGTGCTAGTCGTTCTTCTTCTTCTTCTTCTTCTTCTTCGCTACTCTGCCGTGTCTTTTTCAGGCCCGTGATTCTATACTGGCCTTTTAATCTAACGTATCTCTCTCGCGTCTTTGTTCTTTTCGCTAGCGTATAAGAGAGGGAGAGAGAGAAAGAGGCGCATGTTCTTGGGATTACTGTGTATGCGTGTGTGTCTGTAAAGTGTGCGAGAAGTTGAAGACGGTATCACTGTTGTTCTTTCATTCCTAGCAAAAGCCCTACTGTGTGGCTTTGCGAAGAATGATTGGATTTTTTCTCTACGGAATCAAATGTACACTACGCGCAACAAAGTTTCTTAGAGCAGTACATAGTTTGCGCTATCAAGGGTTAGTTGGTTTTGTAAGTTTCATTGATTAAATATTGCGGTTTCAGAAGACCTTCCTTTGTCGATAAATGTATACCCATGCAAATAGCACAAGTGATTTAACATAATGAAATATTTATTAACTTGATTTCAGTTTCCAAATACTTTTGGAAATAAATTCAATATAATTATGCCATTTCAGAATCTTTAATTAAAAATTGAATTTTTATATTTATCTCGGTATAGCGAAGGAGAAAAAAAAACTTTAAATGAATTGTTGATTGAAGCGCAGCGCTGCAGTATACGATTCCGTTCAGCACAGCGTATATATATACAAAACATCCCCAGGGAATAATAAACTCTAAACATTTCATTCCGTATAAACAGACCGGCTTTTTTATTCGTATCACGCGAATCCCGATCCCTTTTTTTAACACCTAAAAAAACTCGCTCGTACTTTCATATAAACTAGCACGTTGAAAGTCAAAGGAGAAAAACACAATCACATACACGCATTGTCTGCCGACCTACGCGCGCGCAGACGTATTTCGAAACATTTTTCAATTCCATTTTACTTTCTCGGAAAAGGAACAGAGGAACGGAAATTCACGAAGTAGTATATATCGCCGCTGTACACATATACGCGTGTGAGCGTATAAATGCAAAGTAAATTCCGCGTGCGCGTGAAAGAAGAATACCTTGGCGGTGTATATATAAAGAAGAGGAAAGGGCTGTCGCTCGAAGGAATTTCTTCTCTCTCTATATCTTTACGATCACGGTGAATTGCGCGACCGAAGCACGTGATTACGCAGAGAATTGGCTATATAATATAGAATCGACTTTTTTTTTCGGGCGACATGTTCTATTAGGACAGAGTGGAGCGGGGATGAGGAAAATTGAAATTTGAATTTTAAATCGTGCCACTGCCGCCGCTGCCACGCGCGAGAACAGCTGACGCATGTGGCCGAATCGATGGGAAAATAAATTCGGTAATTTCACGGGTGGTGGTGGTGGTGGTGGTGGAGTTGCGCGAGTATAGCACTACGGTCTACCTGAGTAATGCGCTCTCGCAAATTGAAATTTAAGAGGGCATTTTTGCTGTGTCCCCCGCGCGATTTATGATGTCAGTAATGCTGAGAAATTATACTTTTTCAAATCTCTGCCGTTCGAAAATATTTGTATTAATCATTTTTATATATACATAGATTATTATATACACAATGAGAAACAGCGTCCGAGTATTATTTTAGCAGTAATTTAGGGTTAGTGGGGTAGCCAAGCGCGGTATAAATCAGCGGCAAAGTTCTACGCTCGATTCCGCGTATACATTATTATACCTCAAGAGCTACAATATAAAGTTCCATATATATAATTTCTCAACTGCGAAAGCTCTAATCTTTTTACGCGAAATAAACTTATTGAAAGTCCAATATAATACATTTGCTGTAACGCAATACCAGCAGAGCAAAAGACACGATCCCTTGCCGAATCCTCGGCTAAGAATACGTATACAATACCCAGAAAAACATTTTCCCGACAAAGCCCTATCCGTGTAAATATATCCCGCACAAATTCAACGGCGAGACCCGATCGAAGAGCTCGAGAGAGGGCAAAAAAGAGGATTCGCACGCGCGTGGGTTCGGCGCATAAATATCCTTCTTAACTGTCAGCGGCGGGGAGGGAGATTTTCGTGCGGGAAACTTATACTTCGTATAGTATAGCGTAAGAGACAAGCCAGTCGTCGTCGTCAACTATGTGGGTCAGCGCGGTATCTTCGGCGCCCATAGAAACTGGTATAGCGCTTTCTCTCTCTCGCTCGTCGATTAGCCCAATTTTCCGCGCGCTCGGTCTTTCTCTTTCGCTGCAGTGTGCTCTGCCCTTTCCTCTCTCTCTCTCTCTCTCTCTCTCTCTCTCTCTCTCTCCCGGGACAATATATATAGTGCGGCCGCATAGCGAGCGAGCGCGCGAACTGGAGAGGAGATTAGAGCTAGCGCGCGCTCTCGGGTATTTTCGCCAATTGCCGGTTTCCCTTGGAATTATCGGTAGTTGTCTCGGGTAAAGACGTGCATCTCGGTATTATTGGATGCCTCGGGATTATCGAGAGACAGATTGTACCTAAGTATTCGTGACTTTTTCTTCGAAAATAATGTTTTTCAATGCAACAAAAATTGCTGTGACGTGCACGCTGACCTATATTTCTCACAGAAATTTTGTAACTCAAGTACGTGTCATAATTATTTAAGATGTAAAAAAATCGCAAGGAACAAAAACGCAAAGTATGGTAAAATTCCGCGATCGACAGACGAAGATACGTTTTCTCGATTTCCATTTGCTCTCGGCGCGGCCACACTAAACATCGTAGACCCGAACGACCGCGATTCTCCATCCCATAAACATTTACCTCGTATAACCGAAAAAGCCGCGGGAATGAGCGTTCCCGACCGTATAGGCATCTCTCTCGGTTCTCTTCCTCCTTTGCTTTAACGAGCGCGCGTGTATGTGTGTGGAGGAGAATGCGCATACGCGCGAGCGAACGCGTCTATCGGCCATTAATCCAGTTATGGATTTACAGCAAATTTTCGCGTGACGCAGTTTGCGCTCGAGAGAGCGAAATATTCTAAGCTCTCTTGTCGACGCCGCGCCCACGCGGCCGAAGGAATGCGTGTGTGCATACAGCTCGGACCGAAAGCTTGACCGAACTTCCGAGGATGCGCGTACCTCAGAGAGTTTCGAGGATACTTTTGTTGGGGAAAAGGAGGTGGGAAATTGCAAAATTTGAAAATAAGCGAAGCTGAAGCCGATCAAAGGATTGGACGCGAGTATTCGACATATTTCCAAGTACTTATATTAATGAGAATGTGAAATTTTCATATGTATTTCGCATATATATGTTCCATAATTTATATTGAATGATATCTTCATACAAGTGAGAAATAATTGCTTTTTGTAAATATGATTGAAGCCCATAATTATTAATAATAATGTAATAATATTCATTTACCATGTTCAAATAATATCGGCAGTACATTATGTTGCAATCAATTAATCAAATATCCCTTTTGGTATTTTCAATTGTTCAATGATTGTTGTATATAATTAATTTATTATTCTAGATCAAACGTAAATTTAACCCTTCAACCGATCAATGATCATTCACTGAAATAATGCAAATATACAACGCACGTCAAGAGGATATCGAAGCTACTACAGCTATAATGCAAACATCGTATTATTCGCGATTTTAATTCATTTTTCAGTTTTCCCTTGCGGTGCTTATATTGCACTTTATTCGATAAAATATAAAAAAAACAAGCTAACGAAGGATAAATTCATAAAAATTTAAAAATGACAAAAATAGTGTAATTATGTCTGAAACTATCTAATAAGCTCGGAGATCCCCTCTTCAATTTGCAATAAAAATCTACGAGACCGTAAAATTTTTCAATTAAAAGATAACTTTTCAAGTATCGTGTATCACACACTTTAATATATAAAATCATTTCTCCAAGATAAGAAAATTTGCAAATACTATTGCCAATCTGAACAAAACCCCCTTCATCAAGATTATTTACCACAACGACCCTCTCTCAGTCTCTCTTGCCCGCACCGTTCCGCGCTATAACGCAAATCCCGGCCCTAAAACGCGGCTCCTAAACCAAATCTAAAACGACGGAGCGAGCGAGATAGACAACCACGACGACGTCGAAGTTCCTCACTGCGAGGTGGAGGCGCACTGCTTGCAGGGGCTCAATAAGTTACCCGAAGTAAAATCAGAGTTTCCCCGGCACTATCGTGTGTGTCGCGTGCGAGTGTCACATATATATATACCGAGGCGCCGTCGTAAGGAGAGCTCGTCGCGACGCTTAAGGCTATCAAGTTAATTCGTGCTCCGAGTATATATAGAGGGAGAGAGAGAGAGAAGAAGAAGCGAGGAGGCACCACTCGCCACGCGCGCAAGGTCAAGAAAATCGATAGCACACAGACACGCGCGCACTCGAGGAGCGGGGAAAGGGCAACGATGCCGTCCCTTATACGTATATAGAGCGATAAGTGCGAGAGGTGGGGAAGGAGGAGGAGCTGTATTATTATCGGGGCGACGGATTTTCCACAATTTTTTCCCCTCTGCGCCCTTTTCGGCCGGAAATGACTCCTCGCGATCGTAAAACATCGCGGCTGGTAGCCGCGGCTGTGCGTTATAGGGTCGTAGAGGGGGTATATGTAGAGGCCATTGGGAATAATCGAACATCAGCTGTTTTCAAGGGCGCGCGGGGGGAGCGTAGAGCCGGGCTTGCTGATGGGCTCAGTGGGGAATTCGTTTATTGCTAAAAAATAACGGGGATATGGAATTTCAGCATTGAAAGATTGTGGAGCTGTGCGGGTTGCAAGATTGGACATATTATCGGATTACAGTGGTAATAGCTGTGGAGGAAATTACACGTGGAAATTTTATAACTATTTCGAAAAGCCAGTGTTTTAAAGGCGAGAAAATAACATATGCGTTGGCTAGGAGATTCGATATCGATGTGTATAGGATAAGGAATAACGTGTAGTTCGATGGCTAAGCCACTTTACTGTGGTCGTCGGTAGCAAACGAATATACGCAAAGTTAAAAAAATTTCAATATTAACAAGCTTTTTAGGGCTTTTTTGCATTTGGTCTGTTAAATTCTACGGTTATACTTTACTAAAAAAAAGAAAATTACATGTACATTAACGCTTGGTTTGGTTCTCGACTCACTTTAGTGATTTTTCAACGATTCAAAAATTTATATACGAAATGTGATTTTACGCTTTAATTCTTTATGGTGTTTCAAAACAATCCGTATAATTGACAATGACAACGTTTTGTTTGAAGGTTTTCGTGCAAAAATATATAAACATAGAATGAATAATACAAGCAAAGCGTAACGATGCTTTGTTTTCGGGTATATATCACCTACTTTGGAAGACCTCGACATAGAACTTAAAAACTTTCTTCTGTATAACGAGATAAGTGGAATGGCTCAATTAGAGAGAAGGTTTAATTTGAAACTTCGACCGTGTGCGTTCATTGAAGGCTGCGAGCTTTTGCGTCGCGGGTTTTTTACCTTTTTTTCTTTCTGATGAAAATTATTTTATTTAAATATTTAAGTTTTAAAAAATTTCTTTAGAGAAACGCTAATTAATTGGCAAAAAATTTCTGACAAAAGTAACGAGAAAATTTTATATAATTACAAAAATTAAATAAACCCAAGACTGCACACTCACTCTCCAAAGTTGAATTAGCGAAAATCCACTATATATTAATTAAACTGGCTCCACCGTAGAATTAGTGGATATTCACTATTTTAAATAGTAAAATTTTAACATTTAAAATAGTGAATATTCACTATTTTATTAGTGAAAATCCATTAATTCTACGGTAGAGCAATTTTAACTAATATATATATATATATATATATATATATATATAGTGGATTTTTCACTAATTCAACTTTAGAGAGCACACGTGTTGTTATATACCTAAATAATTATTTATTAATATATAATATTCATTATTATTCTTAAAGAAACAATAATAATCTACAAATGTAAAGACTCTCCGCGCAGTTGCGAAACTTGAAATTTGAATCGCGCGCCAAGCACGCCGCGCCGTCGTGCTGAGAGTCTAGTACCGCACGCGCCGCTAGGCGTCGTGCGCGTCGTTCTTCCCACTATCAAGTCGGCGCCCTCCGGCTATTCGCTATGAGCATGCGGGGAGAGGGGATAGAAGAATCTATCTAAGCGCTCATGGTGGCGGTAAATAGCAGCTTAGTAGGATATTGCGTGTATTAAATACAAAAAGACATAAAAAATTAGTATTTAAACAAATATAAATTCACTTTTTGACACTTGTCTTCATAAAATAATGTTATATTCATACAGCTAGATATTTTATACAAATAACATAATGAATTTTATTTGTGGTTACGTTGTTATATCGTTTATTTTATAACTTCCTATAGAAGCTAATGCTAAATTTTCCAACTTTATTGAAAATTCACGCCACCAGGTATCGCATCCAGGGGATGCCACGAGTTATGCTCATAACGAATAAGTCTGGCTTCGTTCGGCCGGCCCGACAGCCTTTTTGCACCCGAACATTCCCGTCTCGTGAATGGTCTCGGCACTCGCCAAAAGTTTATCGGGTGAAATAAAGACTCATTGATTGACAATCTTGACTTTTTGATTTATCAATCACCCACGAGATTTTATCTCGTTTTTGAAGGAACCACTCCGGGTTCCATTTCTTCTTCTTCTTCCTCTCCTAATTTCCTCCTCTCATCATTCGGCTCATGGCGGTGGAGCACTAGCAGAGCCAGCAGAGAGGGAGCAGCACGTAGACCGAGGAGCAGCCCACCACCAGTCCAGCAGCAGAGACAGCGGAGTCGCAGTGCCAGACAGTCATTCAGTGCGCTGACGAGTGGGAGGCAGCCATCCGGGTCTCCAAGCGGACGCCGAGCTGAGCCGCAAAGCCGCCGCCCCGTCCAAGCCAGGGAAGACCATGAGGATCCTCAGCGAACTTCAACCTAAGCCGAAAGGCGAATAAACCTTCGGGTTTATTCTTTAAAGGCCGATCATTCAGTAAGATCGGCCGTCGCAAAGAACTCAAACACAAATAGCGAGCTTGTCTCGTTCGTGTTCGAGTTCGGTGTGGAGGTTAGTGCTGTGTCCTCTCCACACCCAACGTAGAAGCCAGGAGCACCGCGACCTTCTCATCGTTGGGTCGTACTTCTCTCTTCGTCTGACAGTGATGGCTGACATCAGTGTCTTATATAAACAACAAATGTAAATGTTTTTGTAACTTGACATTACATATGAAAAATAATTGACGGTAAACAACTAGCTCCTCTTGAAGTCTCGTATATAGTCTAGCTCCCATCTTTACTTCCACTCGAGGTCAAATTACATGCAAGCCTCTCCCGTTTTCCCGAGTACCGAGCTTACGGCGCCGACGGCGGCGTGACGGCGGCGCGCTCGCGCGCTAATTACCTATTAAGCGCGAGATTTCTCGTTTCTGCGCTTGTTCTCTCTATCCTCCGACTTCGCAGGACTGGAAGGGGCCAAACTCTCACCCGGCCGCCAGGCTCCTCTTCGGGACTTTATCTAGCGTGAAATTAGACCAAAGACTCGGCGCTTTTGCAGCTTTACCCCGCACACGACGATGCCTCGGGGGTAGGGGAAAGCGGAAGAAGGGAAAAAATGTTATTTCCATCCGCTAATTGAGGACGCAGGGGGGGAAGATTCAATTTTTGCCAGCGCGCTCGCGATTTGTTTGATTGGCAGTTTTATGTCTTTTTCGACCGTGACAGTGCAATTTTTCAAAATTGAAAACGGCTAGCTTTTTCGAAACTGAATTATATATAGAGGCCGTGACGCGTGAGTGTGCGTGGATGTTTATCGGATGACGTGACACGAGGAATTTTTCGGTTGATTGGCTGGATTGAAGAGATAATTCGAAGCAATTTTTTTTGCCCGCGGGATGAAGTTAAGACAGCACACATATATGTTTTTTAAGAGAATAGCATATACTATATAGAATATTGGTATAGGGAATTCTTTTGAATTTTTGCAATCGAAATTGGTCTATATATAGATGTATATCAGAACAAATAAAATAGATTTACAATAGCCTCGACTTTATAGACCCATAACAACACGCAATTTCGTTGAGGAAATTTCTCGACGTATGCATGCGCCCTCAATGAAGTAGATGAAACGAGAAGATCGCGAGTATACATATTCACCTATAAGGAAATATTCGCAAAATAATAACATTGTCAAATTAACTGTCTCTCCCTCTGTTTATACGCGCTTTTCCTTTGTTATGTACGCACGCCTTATAAGTACTCGCATAAAAGCCTCAATTTAAGTGTATACTTAAAAACTCGCGCGACAACTCAAACTCGCGTCTACTTTTCCTATTCCTTCGTCGTCTCTGAATAATTCACGACTCGGTGTATAAACAGACACTCGCGGCAGAAAAAAAGAGAAAGAATGCAAAAGATACGCGAAGACGGCTCGCGCCGAGCTTACGTATAAAAAGACGCCCGTGGGTGCTATATGAAGACAACCCCAACCAATCTCACATTTACAGACACCTGCCGTCGCGGACGCGCGATATATAGAGAGAGAAAGACAGAAGGTGCGCGTGAAAAACGGTTTCAAGGCGCTAGACGTACTGATTCGATTTTTCCGCGATATCCAGACGACGACGACGACAACGACGGCTACGACCTTGAACTCGATTAACGGAATTCGAGGGAGTTTATACGACGGCCGCGCTACACCGCGGCCTCGCCGCTTTTATAGCACTTCCAAGCACGATCTCGGCTCACGATAGCGTATTTGTAATGTAATGTAAACGGGCGTCCATTAAGATGATGGGGTTTTCCGACAGAGGGAAAGAGAGAGAGAGAGAGAGAGAGAGAGAGAATTGCAGAGGAGGGACCCCGTTCACGAAACGAAATGTTCGAGCAACGTTTTATGCATCGCTTTCTCTTTCTCTTCCGAATTGTAAGTTGAATTGAAATGAATGAGCTGCTTTAGCAAATTGGAAGTATAACAGTTATTCAAGTCCGAGAATTATTTCATTTTAGTTTTCTTACGTTATTTTATGACTTTTGATAATTATTGTGGGTTGGGTTGGTGAGGAGCCTGGTCCTTTTCATTATTTAAGCACCAATATTAATCGGCTAAGGTATATGTGGTCCGAAAAAAAAAAATTGTACTTTTCGTATTGAAAAAAATGTGTCACTGATTTCAAAAGGATTTTTCGTATTTAAGAAAAATATCCTCTTTAGTCGATAGTATCACGTTTGAGTCGAATAAAAGTTATTAAACCTATATAATGTAAAAACGTAATTTTGTTAAATTAAGTGTATAGAAACAAAAACGAAAAATATAGAATGTTTTATTTTTATATACTTGGATATTTACGGCACAGAAGTATAATTAAGAAGAGTTTTGATTATAGATTGGTTATGAATTTATTTGTTTTATATTGAAAAGGGAAAAGTGTGAGAAAACTTCGTTAACTTGCTTCTGCTATGGTATCTGTTAATTTCACATAATATAAGTTTTTCTGCCACAAAATTTGTTTTTAATTATGGCTTTATGTTACTTTGGTTCAACTTTAATGGCTGTTCAAGAGTTTCGCGAAAAATAATAATAACAGAAGGAGTGTGCTTGAAACTGCAGTAATTGAAGTTTCTCATAAAATCTCATAAAGATAAGACGAAGTAATAATTGAAACGAGCAACTAAAGTGCATTTAAACTTTTTAATTTTATATCCGCTATGTTACATAACAAACTTGAATTATTTTTAAAAACAACAGCCAAATCTAAATGTCAGTTGTATAATTATACTGAAGGCATGCACGGCAAGCGAGTAAAACTTTAAATTACATCAAATCATAAAGTACTATTTCCAGCTTCAAGTTAATGTAATTATATATGTAATTATTCTAATTTCTCTCAGGTAAGAATTAGGTATAAGAATATTATTACAAAGTTCGCATAAAGCATTAAACTTGAAAACGAAATTCAAAGTAAATCCAGCAGCGAGACAACACAGCACTGATTCGCATTTGACACTCCAATCGCATAAATTAGCCAAGTACAGCATGTAAATCGTAGCTAATTCATTGCCAGCCGTGATTCCGTAATCTCGGGCCCACCTTCGCAAGAGAGAAATACACACACACACATAGACACAAATGTCGCGATAAATAACACGGAAATATAGATTCTCATGAAAATTTCATGAAATTACGCCGTCGCCGCGTCGGGACACACACATTCATCTCCCACCGGAGTAATGTGTTATTAGAAGGAAATAAGAGATGCGTGCTGGTCGGTCGTGTTTTACGGCCTCGAGAACAGAGCGTCGCAAAGTTATTATACGTCGCGAACCCTGCATATAGGCGCCGCATTATTTCCTCGGGTGCAGGTGCATGCAGGTGAGCGATTTTAGCGCGTTGTTAAAGCCATGTCTGCTGCCTGGGCAGAGGACTTTCGAGTTGATTCGTCACGGTGGATGCGTTAAAATCTGCGTCATTCGTTATACAAAGTTGATAAAGCTCTCGAGAGTGGACATTTTAATGGATTATTTTGGTTTGAATATGAATATTTACTAATGAACATATAGTAGGTAATTAAGAATCTACATTCAAAATCTTTTGTTCAAAATAATTTATGTATATCATTGAAATGCGATTACGGATATCAGACAGAGAACAATAGGTGGATTCAACTTTTTTCCACTCACTTGAACTAGATTTATGTAAATCGAGATATTCAACGGACAACGAGAATGATAAAATTTAACAAAACCACAAAAGCTCGGAAAAAAAGTAATTTTGCGCTTCAATTGCCGCGACCAAAGACCTACCGAACTCACGATCTTTGTGTTTGACCTTTTATCGCGAATAGTAACCTCTCTCTGCCCTTTTAAAACGCATTTCCCTCATTTTATTAATCAAACATGCGAACTCTCGCCAACAAAGACAGCCCGATGCACGCGCGCGAGCTAAAATCGATCGCCGCGTTCGTTTTTGCAAATTAAAAACACTTCGTCGTCATTTGTATAATTGCATTGGCACTAACGCGCGGGCGACACATGACTCGGTGCGAGCACGCGGCGACTCGGAAATAAAACCTCCGTCGCGCAATTTTCATTAACGCGATGGACTTTATAGCGTCTTAGCGCGCGCATGGATTCGTAATTAAATAGAGAGCGCTATTGAGCGCTTTCGCGGGGAATAGGAAAAAGAGTTTCGCGCATTATTGAAATGCAGTGCGGCGTAGAGCGATGAGGCGGGACGGACATCATCGCATATAGTGACATGGAGGGCATTTACTCAATGGGTACGAGCGCGCGAGTGTCGCTATAATAATATAGTTGTTTAATGACTACGGCCTTAGAGGATAATTTACGAATGACGCGGCGGCAGAGCAACGCAGCGAATAAGAAATGCGGAGTTTATCTTAAAGAATCGCGCTACAAAATAATCGTAAAGGAAATCTGTCATGATTGTCTTTACCACTATTCTCGTAATTGTATATGATTGCCGTTAAAAACACTTGAAAATATAATATTTTATATATAAGTATTATTCGAGATAAAATAATTGAAACTGCGGTTATACATTCTTATAAAATGAGAAATGTCTAAACATTAATGATAATATTTGTTGATGGCCGAACTAAATTATAAAAGAATAACTAA
>JAPYZO010001705.1:0-30106 GCA_030522905.1 Torymus flavipes
CGTTAGGGTCTAATATTGCAGCTTTCTTCATATTTTGGTATGTAGAAACATATCTTAAAGTTTGAAGAAAATCCGTGATCCGGATTTGAGATACACTCCATGTGAGTAAGTCTTAGGTTAAAATCAACCAGTGCACGAAGTGTTGTCCAAATGTGAATGGTAATTCTATAACCGTGAGTACTGCCTTAATATATGAGAATATCTTTTTAAAAGGTCATACGATGTTGAAATCACTTTTTCGTATGAGGATCGAAATGTACTATTTCTTAATTGTTTGTGCAAAACTCGACGTTTCACATAAGTGAAAAGCATATATTGATGCCTCGTACGAAGAAAAGTACAACTCAGGTCGTTACGAAAACTATCACAATTCGATGGGTTCAGACAAAAAAAGTACAGCTCGCGCTTCCATACGAAAAAAACACTACCTACTCACGGCGCGCAGACTAAAAAAGCACGTCTCATGCGAAAAAATGCACAGCTCGATAAATAAGGTAAAAGTATACCAACGGATGGACACTTAGTAAAGCTACGATTCATAATAGGATTTTTAGATTAAAAAATTTAATAAAACATTCATTAATTACGAGTCGCCGGCTTATACTAAGCAAAAAACTAACATGCACGTTTCTTGATTTCATGTGCCATTTAAAAATCGGAGGAGCAGGGCAATTGTACTTGTGGGTCTTTTGCCACCTTCAGATCACTATTTTCTAATAGGTAAATCTTACCCTCATTCCCCTTTCAAATAAAAGAAAGTATTGAAACTAACTTATAGGCAAGTAAACGTAAATGTATTCAAGTGAAATAAATAAATCTTAATCATAATTAATATCTTAATTTTTTACGAAGTTATAAGCATTTTATATAAAAAAAATAAAGTTGTAATCTTTTGGTTCAATATACAAAGATTTATTTAAAAAAATGTAAATGATCTTTAGTCTCACAAGATAGCCATAAATACTTGATGTCCATACAGTTTACCTAAACCCAGTGGTTGACCCACATAAAGTGATAAAAAACCATATTTATTAATTCAAATAATATCGCGCGTCTCTTTTATGGATGATATGATATGACAAACTGTGTACTATTTATAAGAACGAATGAATAGTGCTAGTCTTCGTAAGTAAGGTAAATGTACCAATGAGCGGCCAGTGACCAGTACTTGGCCACCTAGACAATATTTCAATTATTAACAAGAATGTGCAGGCCTTGTATAAAATTTTATTATACGAGAATAATCTAGAATCATATAAATATTTATCATTAAAATAATATTATTACTTTTAGTAAAGATTTAATAATAAAAAAGACGATTTTGAAACGGTACTCGTGGCGATTATGGCTTTGTACGTAGGTCCTTAATGTATTAGTAAGAAATCACAACTCGCCCTTCAGAATTTTTTTAATATATTTGAAGTCGATTTTTGCTCTCGTGAGTATTAGGATATCCCTTAGATGCTTATGAATGAATTATTTTATAATTATAATTTTATAATTATATAATTTTTTATTTTATAATTATAATTTTTTATTTTATAATTATAATTTTTTATTTTATAATTATAATTTTATAATTATAATTTTTTATTTTATAATTATAATTTTATAATTATAATTATAATTTTATAATTATAATTTTTTATTTTATAATTATAATTTTATAATTATAATTTTATGATTATAATTTTATAAAATAACTCGGAAGTTATGTACTGGTACAGCAAAAACGTTATGTGTCCAATACTTGGCCCTATGTATTTGATCATTGTCTTGATGGTGATTAGTAGGATGTATTACTTATGTATTAGTGAAGTTAGTTGGTTAGAAACTCATATAATTATTTTACATTTATTCGACATAACTTCATATTATCAATGACAGATTGAGTTGTAAGAAATGTTTTCAGCCTAAAATTCAATGATTTTATGAATTGTATGTAAAAATCAATAAACAATAACAAAAATCAATAAATAATCAATGTAGAATTCAAATTATATGGTCCAAGTATTGGGACTAGAAATTTCTGACACTAGTAAAAGATTTTTTACATGATTCAACTATTAGTACAAGCAGGCGACTCGTAATTAATGAATTTTTATTTACATAAACTTATTGTAATTAATTAAATATTATTTTAGTAAGTAAAAAGCAATAATAATTCCATTGGCTATTGATTCTATTCAATTATATTAAATTTTTTAATTTAAAAATCATATTATGAATCGTAGCTTTACTAAGTGTCCATCCATTGGTATACTTTTACCTTATTTATCGAGCTGTGTATTTTTTCGCATGAGACGTGCTTTTTTGACTGCGCGCCGCGAGTAGGAAGTGTTTTTTTTCGTATGGGAGTGCGAGTTGTACTTTTCTTCGTACCTATATGCTTTTCACTGATGTGAAAAGTCGAGTTTTGCACAATCTTTCGATCCTAATACGAAAAAGTGATTTCAACATCGTATGACCTTTTAAAAATATATTCTCATATATTAAGGCAGTACTTACTCACGGTTATAGAATTACCATTCACATTTGGGCAACACTTCGTGCACTGGTTGATTTTAACCTAAGACTCAGTTAAATTTTTGTGAAGCTAGAGGGCCCGTGAGAAAATTTGTTAAGTAACGTTCTTCTTTCTACAACTTTCACATACGGAGTATTATGGAGAACAAAAAACATTTACTTATATAAAGCATTTACCGTTTAGTTTTTGTGTAAAATTTCATTTTACACAAAAACGTGTAACACAAATACAATACAAATGTGATTTAGAACTTTAAACTAAAAATATTAATTTATTTAAAATGAAAAAACATAGATTTAACCTAAAAATAACCTTTAACTCACTAACAAATAAGAAATGTAAACTAAAAAATAGTGTACACATTTTGACCGTGAGTACTGTCTAAAAATATGTATTTAAAAGAAAAAGTAAACTAAACCCTAAATTTTAAGATATTTTCTCAAAATGAATAGTAATAGCAGTTAAAAAAAAAATAAAATCCTCATCAAAGTATCAGTTTCAAAAAAAAGTTTTTTACCTGACAACACGTCGACGGTCCTGGTAGTTTTTTCGCAGCACTTCATCACGTTTTTCCCTCTCTTTCCCGGTTTCCTTGATTTTTTTCTTTGCTCTTTCTCTCTTTCAAGTTCCTCTCTATACTTGCAGCTCTTATCGTTGTCTCGCAGTTTACACATCACTCTCTGTCTCTTTGCTTTTTCTTCTTCTTCTTCTCGAGACACGTAATGTTTATCATACGTTCCGATGATTTAAATAGGAAAAAATGCTTCTTTCAATTCTCTATGGATGGTAAAGAACGAAAATAAATGGAATTTTATGATACTAGTTTTTATTCTAATATTATATTTGTATGACACATAATATTATATTATATGTGTGCTTTATATTTATAACCGAACATAGTAAATACCGTATTAAGACAGTCATCAAATATTATTTCTATTACAATATATATTTTCAATATGATTTCTATGATAAATAACTTTGTTTGCTTTTCTATAATATGTTTTATCCTGTGAGGATACTGACAAAGAAAATCACATAGATATTGAAATTATAATAGGTATTTTGATATTGCAGAACTCTATGACAACGTATAAAAAGATCATTTGTCATCGAAGCATAATAACTTTGAACTTATTTTGTTGTTATTACAAAGTTCTTTGCGTTATGAAATTTGATGAACTATTATTGACATAATAGTTTTGTCAAAATGTTGTTTTATTAATCAAAATACGTACTTTGAGAGAACAGTCTATAGAAATCCTTTTACTTAAATATTTTGTCATGAAGATGTCATGGTTTGTCTTGGGTACTTTAGCTTGGCCAACGCTAGGACGTCGGTATGTCCTGTTTCAGGTGTGAGATACATACAAATTACATGCTATACGAGCGCACGTGTCAATGCCCCGCGATGCAGGAGCGCGAAGGCAATTGCTCCGTCGTCTCCTTTAATGGTGCTATAACTCAGTTTATGCTGATTCCCAACAGACTTTGGTGATCTTGACGAAATTTGGAATGGATTACTTGACTGACAATTAAAATATTCTTGGTGTTTTTGTACTACTTTTACACTTAACTATGGGTACTCAAAATGTTAATTTATCCTTCTTATTGAAATAATTTACATTTATTTTTTTATCTAGGTTATTGTATCACTAACCTAGTAAAACCGTTAACATTGAATGTTTGTAAGTTTGCATAATGAAAATTTCATTTCTTTTAAAGTGATATGTAATTTTATTTAAAATTTAATGTTTGATAGGTGGTTTACTTTTAAAATATAGTTTTGAACCTCAACTTTTGGAAGCCAAATCAGTAGTCAAGACGTTATTGAATAGAATAGTCTGAAGTAGGTAATCATATATGATGTAATAATGCTTTTGATTATTTTTACGACTACCTTCATTTGTGATTCTTTACAATCATCAACATTTTTTATTTCGGGAATCCAACCTCTATCCAAATTTCAGTTAAATATTAAAATATGGATTTTCTATAAAAATTAAAAAATATTCTTCTACTGAAATTTTACATGTAATTTAAAAATGTGTACATGTTTAAACCACAGTTTTGCATATACGGCTCAACCAATTTATAAGATTTTACTATTTTAGAAAAATTGAAAATCATGAAAAATCGCAAAAATTCAGTGCAGAAAGATAAAAACGGAGTCGGCGAAGAGCCAGTAGGCAATGTGGAAGATTTGGCTAACCGTGAAAGGTTAGATCGACATTGCAAATGTTATCGAACGCCGTCTGAAAGCGACATCGAGGATTTTGACTATTCCAAGTTCGAGAATGACGAGGAGAACGTTGATTACGATAGTAATGCATGCGACCACGATCTCGAGGCTGAATACCTGAAATTAAGACACGCGTTGGATTTATCCCGTGAGACGCACTCGTTAACGAAAATCAAAACAAACCTTCCATCATGTTTCAAATACGGTTTTCGCTCCGGTCTGCTTCACATGCATGTGAAGAAGTTTTCGCCACTGTCACGTGGATTTCAGGTAAAAATTTTAAATTATTCTAGAGTTAAATTTCTTTATAAAATTGAGGCCCACTCCTAAAAATTTAATGTGTCATTATTTCACATGCAATTTGTAACTATTTCAAAAATACATTTCAATAAATGCGCTGACCCTACACGTGGATCTATTTTTTGGGAGAAACGGGGAGCGCCCCAGGCGTTGCTGCGAAAGATGAATAAAGGGAGGGAGAGTTACCTCTCCTCTGCCCGCGCTCCGCGCGAGTACAACGTTTTCCTTATTTTGTCCCTCCGGGTAAATTAATTTCGCTCACCATTTACCGTCTACCGATTAACCAATAGATCCACGGTTAGGAAAACCATATTATATCCTACTTTATTTATTAATATGTATTACTTGACATTTTAAAGGGTCCGGCTGTTGCAGTAGCTGCTATTGCGACTTCCTTCTTGATTAAACCATATTGTTGGAATGAGACAGTCATAGATCAATTAATAGAGGACGGTGATATTTACTATAGTGAATCTTATAAGAATATTAAGATATCTGATCGCCGAAACTTAACATTACTCGATCTCAAACGAGATTTAGAAGTACGAAAAAGTCATCGTATATCCGTTAAAATTGACGATCCAATGTACGCTGGCACATTTCGATCGGAAACTCCAAAAGATCTTCATGTAGCTAAAGCCATTGATTTGTTTTTCAAAAAATTCGATGCTTGTGTTTTGACAT
Source organism: Torymus flavipes (assembly GCA_030522905.1). Lineage (NCBI taxonomy): Eukaryota > Metazoa > Arthropoda > Insecta > Hymenoptera > Torymidae > Torymus > Torymus flavipes. The sequence goes on from JAPYZO010001705.1 coordinate 5,754, forward strand.
CACCCGTTCTGAATATAGCCATTTGGAAAACTTGCAAAGATTTTAATATTTTTGATGCGCAAGCAAGATTGGAAGACTGCAATGTTGACGAGAGGCGAGAAAATGGAACAGCAAAACTGTTTATGGTGCAAAATTTAGGAGGGGTTCTATTCATTATTCTTGAGAAAAGCAATGTTAAAAACGAGCCCTTTGTTCTCTACGGAGTTACTGTTACAAAAGCACACAAGCTTTCCGAAGTATTGGTGCATGAGAAAATAAAGTCATTTAAGGAGCCTCAACGTCGACCGAGCGGTTGGCAGATCCGAGAAAAATTCCGGGCTGCCATTCATGGCTCATACCATCTTCATCATGCCGTTTTACCTCAGGAGTTGCAGGGAAAGGGTCATCTTGTTATCTCCGTGGCTGCCCTTATATATTCTAAACTTTTAAGTACTAATAAGTGGACAAAAGTGATACTGGATGTCATATTTAATCAATCGAATTCTTATCTAATGGATCTTGCACGAGTTCTCGGTAAAACATTTGACGAGAGCTTCCAGATGGGGGTCAAGGATCTCTTGTGCGACGTGATTCTTGGAGTATACACTGCGAAGATTAAACTTTTCGAAAATGTTGTTCCAGGTGAAGATAAAAAAGCAAAAACAACTATGGACGTCGGAATACGTACATTCTTCGCAAATCATTCAATGGGCATATTCGAGATAAATAAGACTTTCTATGCTATTTGGAAAGAAAAGAATAAGTTTTACTTCTTCGACCCTTTTGCCTGCGATGGTGACGGCTTTCGGGTGGATCAACGCGATCCTGCTACATTAGAAGGTTATCAAATGGCCACATCTTGTGTCACAATGAATTCGTCTGTAGAGCAATTGATGGAGATAATACTGACAAACACGGAAAATAAAAGTAAGGATCCATTCGTAATACATAGACTAAGCGTTTTATACATAAAAGCCTCAAGTGCCAAGGATGGCTCAGATGAAAAGATTGTGTTCCGCGAGAAAAATACCAATCGCAGACCACTGCGACCTGAAACTCCACCCACAACAGTGACGGATGAATGTGCCTCTGTGATTGACAGTCTTCCGAGACCTCGACCGTGCGAAGACATACCATTGCATGAATCTGTACAATACCCTGAACTTATGGACCAAATTCAATTATACGTAAATATCGTCGATGAATGTGAACCCGAAGCTAATGTTAAAAATATCAATGAAAAGTCAAACGTTTTTAGCTATAAAATAGTGAATCCTCATAAACTTATACTTAAGGGTGGAATCAATTGTTTAAATGAAGTTTTCGGCGAACAAGATAAAGGAAAACAGGGTTTAATTATAGCATTAGCGACAATTATTCAAGCAAAACAGCTTTTTTTACCAGAATGGACAAGTTCTGAGATAGACAAAATCATTGTTAACGGTCATTTAGCTTATAGAGAAATTGTTTCATTAATACTTGAAGGCTTTGCAGAAAATAGGAAAGAAGAGACAGATGAAACGAACGAGAAAAAGGAAAAAAACGAACAGGTACATAAAAGCCAATCTCACAATAGTAAAAGTAGGGAAAATTTTAAATCAGAATCAACTGAAAGTGCAATTGAAAAAAAAATAGATCATTTACAATTATCGATGTTACCAAAGAGAATGAAAATTGGAGATAATAATGTAGCCGTAGTTAGTAAAATGAATGTCATTGAAGGAGATTCAAATCCACTGGCTAACTTGGGAGAAGCATTAGAGCGGTACTTTAATGAATTTAATGAAATGATCTTAGAAAATAAAAAGCTCATGTACGCCATCTGTAAAAATAACAATGAATATTTTCTTCTAAATCCCTATGGCAGTAATAAAGAAGGTTGGCGAGATAATGTTAGTTCAGCAGCTATTGTCATTGTTCATAGCATTAATGAATTGGTTAATTGCCTTTATGGATTACTAGAATGTAACGATTATTATTTTGCTTTTCATTATGTCAAAATTTCTTTTCTAAGTGATGAAGATGATAATAATCCAGAAATAGAAATTCCTGAAACTAATATAATTGAAAAATACAAAACTAAATTCTTACCTGTAACAAATGATGATATAAATAAATTAAGATTGATAGAAAAAGCAAAATCTAAACAATCATTGACTAAAACTCTAAATGTAAGTGAAACCGAAATAAAAAATCATAATAATATAGCGGATGAAATTAATAAAGTTGAGCCAGAAACTACAAAAACAGCCATAACTAATAAAACTTTTACTATAGAAAACAAAACAAAAATTTTTGTTGATGAAGTTAAGGAACCTGAGCAAACAGATGCTCCAGCGAGTTTAAATCTGGCCCTCATAACAGATTTAGTTAAAATAGAATGTTTGGACAAAAATGGGAATCATGAAGAAAATCTCGAAATATTTCATGAAAAACTCAAATACAAGCATTCGCTGCCTTTCTTTACTTCACCTAGAAAAAATCTGTGCAATCTTTTAGACATAAAATCAGCGAGAAAATCAATACCTTCTCTACTTTCTAGATTTTCTATTCATTCTAAATTAGTAATCAAAGATAAGTCAGAATTTCCAATTTCAACCAAAGACACAATCATAATTGATATAGTTGATAAATCAAAACTTATAAAACTCCCTGAACATAAATATGTTTTTTCAAAAATTTTATCAAGTGGATTAACGCCAATAAGAGCTATCGACGAGCAGTTCATACGAGATAAAAACATTGACAAACAAAAACAAGAAGAATGTAGAAAGAAAAAATCAGAAAAAGAAATTCAAGTAGCATTCGAAGATATGATTGATTTATCAAGAGGGCAGATTCTGCCGTCAATTATTCCACTTGGTCCTTGTATTGCAACTTCTAAACCTAAATGCAAAATTCGTAATTGTCCAGATAAAACGAAGAAAATATCTAATTTAATTGAGATAGAAAATGAAGATTTTATATTAAAAAAACTGGTTTACAGCACTGAAAACCTTTTGTTAGAATTGATTTTTCCAGATTTCAAAGAACATTCAGTAAGTTGATTATTAAAGTTAAGATAATCTGATAAAGTGACTGCAAAAGCCAAAATCAGCTGAAAATACGATTAAAAAATTATATATACATAATAAATATAGACTATTTCTGTTAAAATAGTCCAAGTTAGAATACGGTATTTTCAATATTTTGACTGGTACGCAGTTAATTGAGAAGACCGTTCAATGGATTTACATAAACCAAAGCTTGATTTATTTAAATAATTCACGTAGCCCGAAAAGTTGAACATATCAAAAATATTCAAGTAATTAATTTGAAAATGCTACACACCAAATAAAAAAATTTAAATTCATAAAATTGAAGTAGTTTTTTATATTTTCAATTCTTTGAGCCATAACTATTTGAATTTTAAGCGAGTTGAGCTTTAGTTCATCTAAATCCAACGAATGGTTCTCTAAAAAAAACTGCACACCAGTCAATATATATATATTTTTTTTTTTTCAGAAATTAGTGTCTATTAGATATATATTGCATAATGTTTAAACCATATTTTCATTATTTTTTCATCTGATTTAGCTTAAGAAGCTACCAGAGCTTGGCATTATTCGTCCGCAAAATTACTGTCGAATAAAAATTCAATATTCGTTAATATTAAACATAATGAGTTAGTTTTAAGTTATAAATATGTTTCACATAAAATCTAGACGTTCAAGCTCATTATTCGAAAATTTATTCGTCGAATAAAATTTCGAATAAATTTTCGAATAATGAGCTTGAACGTCTAGATTTTATGCGAAATATATTTATAACTTAAAACTAACTCATTATATTCAATATTAACGAATATTGAATTTTTATTCGACAGTAATTTTGTGGACGAATAATGCCAAGCTCTGGAAGCTACTATGTGTAAGACCGCCTTAAATTATTATTATTTCAGAGTTATTCCTAGTATATAAAAAATTTTCTATTTTATATATTTTTTTTTAAATGATTCTCGGTATTGAGAACTGGAATTGAGAAATAATACTAAAAAATTATCGATACAAAAAACAAATAGCACAACTCGATTTGACATTTAAAAAATGTATTATTTAGATAATCTTCTCCTCATTTTTATCAAACAGTGTAATGTTAACTTTAATCTTCTTCAAGGTAACGTGTAATGTTTTTTTAATGGATTATTACAGTAGAGAATAGAGATAGTTTCTCATTTTTACATGCACGTTAAACATAATATTTTGTTTTATTAGACTTGAAAATGGTATTGACTGTGTTCTATTTATTATGCTGATTAAAACTATCGATGCCATAGTTTCATATGTCTTTTCTTTATAAAACTTTTTTTTATATAACCGAGTGTTCTAAAGCAGCAGACGAGTTTTATATTTTATAGCACTCTAACCTCAAAATCGTAACTTTAATATTATTATTCGGCTCTCGTGTTATAAAATACGGTTCGAAACTGGTGCTTAAGAAGATTGTCACCTCATGTGACTTTTCGCACGATCGAAGCGAGTGCGAAAAACGTCACGTGAGCTAAATAATCACCTTCCGCACCCGTGTCGAAATGAACTATATTATTATTCTTTCTATCCTCCTATGCACGTTGCATTCTTCATGTATAGAATTGATTCTATTAGTTAAAAAATCTAAACTAACAAAAAATTTTAAACTCGCAGGCGCCAATACCAAAGGTGAAAACCGACGATGAAAGCACTAAATCATTAGTTGAGGATATCAATGATGGCAAATTCGAGAACTCTTTGGAGCCTAAAGACTGTGGCTTTAAAGCAACGACTGATGAGAATATTGGTGTTATAAACGGAAGCCTTTATCTTGAGGACCGAACATGTGTCGACAAAACCCATTACAAGTCCTGTTATTACGCCGCGATCCTATGTATCCTTGCCAAAATCAATGTAGATGTCGAAGAGTTCTCTCCTGGTGTTCTTAATAGATTTATTGTAGCTGCTAATAAGATTGGTGAAGGAACAGCAAAGCTGCGGTATAAGATGATTCGATGGTTTAGGAATATAAATATCCTTAGTGCAAAATATAACATTATCCTAAAGCAGGTACGATACGCCGCTCCAGATTATCCGCCCGATGAACCCAGGCTGGTTTTAAAGGAATTTTTGCAAAATCATCAGACGGGTATAATAGTTTTTGAGAATGTAGCATATGCATTTTGGACTGCAAATAGTATGTTTTATCTATTTGATCCGTATCCATGTGATGAAAACGGGAAGTCGAATGACGATGGGTCTGCCTGTCTAATGGAAATCTGCAAGTTCAAAACGTTCCTTGAGAGAATTATTGAAAATACTGGGGAAGCTGTGAGCAAACCTTACAGATTGTATATGATGTCCATAGCTCATTTTGAAAAGAAGAAGAAACGTAAATGCAAATGGAAGCATGTTAACGTGTGCAAAGATCAAAAACTACCATTCAAGGAGAATCTTCGAGAAGCGGAAAAGGTTAAATCAAACGAACCTAAAAAATGGGAATCAGAAATTTCCCTTATCGAGTTAGTTGATTGGGTAATCAAAGACAAAACAAAAATCTCTACTGTAGATAGTAAAATTTCCGGATTCTTACCTATTAAAAATTTCCATGCCTCAGCGCTAGATGTTAAAATTTTAGAGAATGAAATCACACGACCAATTTTAGCTCCTCTAAAGCTTCTTGCTCATTCGTCTGACCCGCTTGATGTGCCTGAATCGACAGAGCCAACAAGAATGAAACCGTATGATCGTATGTTTTATGAAAACACGGTTCTGGCTGAACCGATGGACTTGTTTATCATGGCATGGTCACAGATCTACAACGTACCACTGTGGAGCATACGCACGATTCAAGGTCTTTTCGATGCCTGTAAAGATTATATCCTGGATAGCCTACTAGTCGCCGAAGATACGACGAAACTGAAGATGACGGACAATCTACTGACGGAATTCGACATCGCGAATTATAATTTCCGCGTAGTGTTTGCCCCGCTGCATATCGGAAAGCTATACGCTACCGAAGGTTGGAACCTGGCCATGTCTCTGGAAAAGATTTTTGACTCACCAGTATACACGGGCGCCATATTAGTTTGCGAGAGTACGCACATTGGTCTGATGCGGAAGGAGAAAAGATACTATGCCTGGTGGCTGGTCAAGGAGACTAAAAATATTCGGATCATCGTTTCGGAAGACATGGAGGATTACCTAAGACTTTTGGTAAAGGTACGTTTTAGTTTAATAGACGATTTTTCATGATCTAAAAAATTCAATAAATATATATTTTCTGTTCTTCGGAATTATAAAATTAGTTTAATTTAATAAGGATTTTATTAAATTTTATTATCAATAAAAATTCGTAGTTTTGAATTGATAAGCGTAAAAATGCAACAAAATAAATATTAAATTTTAGGAAGTAGATCAACCTGCTGAAACAGGATTCTCGATAAGAATTATTACAATTTCATACGCAAAAGTGTTCGGACCAAACTGCAGCGATCTCGAGGGTCTTCACGAATCAATGATGCCATCTACCTCGGTTCCCGAAATTCACAGGAGGATCGAAGATAATTATGAACTTAGTGCTATCTTTCATCTTATTACGAAATCACAAGCACCCTATTTCATCCTGGGTTCCGTTGCACTGAATGAAAGGGACACAGTCATAGAACCGAGAGTAAAGAGGTGTTATTTCGCCGCACTTTTCGCTGTGATGTTAAAAAGGGATATTATTCAGAATGCCTTGCCATCAATGATTGATAAAGTTTTGGAACTGGCAGAAAATACATATAGATCATTAGACCAGCCTAAATATCACACAGAACAAATTCTAAAAGATGTCAGCATGATGGATCGTATGTTTGATTTGCGTGACTGTGCGTCTGCTGTTTCTAGCATGCAGGATGGAAAGCAGAGTTCTAATAAAACGGTCTTTAGTACTACTACTAAAGAACTTAAGCAGTTTTTCAAAAATCATACAAGTGGTGTAATTCAATTTTCAAACTGTTGTTATGGATTCTGGTACTCTGATGCAACTTGTTGTTATTATTATCTGGACCCTTATCCGTGCGATGCTAAAGGCAGACGGAATGATGCCGAAGGAAATGCCTGTCTCTGTATTTTTTCGTCTGTGTGCGATATGGTTTCACAAATGTGTCTTAATCGAGTTGGGGATACTACGGAAATCTATATTCATCGAATACACGTGGAATCAGTGAATTCGTTCACTTATGAAAAATTCCAAGAGGATCCTATGTGGATTTACTTAGATTTTCACTGGAGCTATAGGCATATTGATAAGATTAAGAGTTACAAAAATAAAAAAAACCAAGAACATGATATCTATAAGTTGCTGAAGAAAACAACATGGAAGAACTATCTTATAGAAGTGCCTAATTTAATTTACTCTATATGGGGTACAATAGGTTCCTTTTCCACTAGATTTGGTAAGCAAGTTGGTGAAAATCAAGCAGCTATTGGTATCACTTTATTAGCCATGAAAAATCTTTACCATCCATCAGATTGGTGCTCTGCTGTACTAGATTCGGCGGTCATTTGCGGCGACAACTACTATAAAGAAAGTAAAAAAACTTCAGCGCAATGTTTTAATAGATTTGGTCTCAGGAAATGTCTAAAAGTGTTGCCCTATCAGTGGAACTTAAAATTTTTATCAGATATTTGCGGTATTCTCTACGGCAATAACGACCAACCTACTCTGGCTGAAGTTGTAGAACGTGCTTTGGCAACATCACCCTATTTATTGCTTCAATGTAAGAAAAAAATCTTGACCATTTTACAAACGACTGATGCCTTTTACGCAGTGGATTCATCATGGACAGGGCCACCATTATTTTCCGAAAATCACGGAGCCATATATGCTATTAGATGCAATAGCACTAACACGTTAGTGTATGTACTAACGAAAATGTTAAACACAAATCAGAAAGTAGAATTCTCTATAACTCCGGTAAAAATTGCTTTCAAGATGGAGACTTGTCAAACTAGCAGTGATTCTAAAATGAAAATATTGGAAAAGCCAGCCAAGTCGGCACCTGGAAAGACGCTTCGTCATCCGCCTCTCGTGTGTGGAAGTATCACCGTGCCAGATGAGGATTCTTACTCATGTTACAGTAGAAATTTGAAGCTAGGATTGTCACATGGGCAAGTATTTGAGGATGCTATATCCATCGACAATAGCATGAAACAAGCCAATTCAAATCTTAAAATGAAGAACGCTAGTAAGAGAAAGTCGTCGACGAAAGAGTTGAAAGGCAATTTCTTAGATAGAAATATAACTTACCCTAAAATGTTGAATTTACTAACAAAAGGTGCTGACAACTCTAAAAGAGTTTCGAATGAGATGTCAAAGAAAATCCAAGAAGTAGTGAAAATGAGTTGCGATAAGAAGCCATATGACATCAGACGAAGTTTTATCCATAATGAAACACGACAACTATTCTATAAATATAACGCTGATATGAATAAAACAAATTATTCCACTTACAAACATCTCACTGCCAAGGAATGCAGGAATACTCAAGGAAAACGTAAATCAGCGGAGGAAAGCAAATCTAATTTGATAAATATATCAGTGGAGGAACCTGAAATGGTTTTACATGGCGTGCTTTCAAATCACCCAATGAGTCTTCCGAAGCTTGAAGGAGAAGAGGATGACGAGAATGAAATACCTTCGGGCGAAGAAAATACTTATCGAAGTAGTATACATCTCAATATAAATAACTAGAGTAGAATCTAATATTTAATAAATTTAAAATCAAATTTTAAAACATTATAAAAAGTTTTGCCATCTCATTTATTTACCAAAATAAAGACATTACAAGTAATAGAATATATTCTAAGGTATACAGAGTGATAATCGGAAGATCTTTTCTATATCGCTTATTTAGCTATTTAACAAGATATAAAGAAACGTTCATTTCGCGGATATTGTAATTACATTGTGACAGTTTTCACAAAAAAAATTTACGGTTATAGTAATATAAAGTAATAATATTTTCGGCACGAAAAGGAATTACAGCGATTTATTAAATACTTTTTCTACATTGGATTCTTGCCTTCGGAGCGCTCCCGCGCTCCTTGATCATTACAGTGTAAAAGTCATGCAACATTTTCATTCTTAACACTACACTTAAGCTGATTTGATAATTACAAGATTTTTTTACAAAGGACGAACACTCAATTTTATACGGAAATAATAATTATAATATAGCTAGCTTAATTAAACTATAAATAACTTTTTCATTTTCAATAAAAATGCAGACGATTTTTGCAATGATTCAATAAAAATTATGTCTGTAAAGTAGTTTTATTACATTACATAAATTCTATTGATAAGATTAGCGTACAACCATTCTTCTCTATACATATAAAACCAATTCTTTTCTCAGAACAAGAAATTATACTTTATATTCAACTTCGTTAAAATATTCTCATTCCTCTCGTCAGTAAAACATAAAAATTAAAAAATAGACTTTGTTTTACTATAAAAAAAAAAAAATTAAAAACGCAAAAATAAAGCAAAGAAAGACGCAACACAAAAAGGAATTACATTAAACTTATTAACAATCTATTTAAGTACATAACCCACGCCTATGACTCTTCGCGTAATCGTGCGCATTGCAATGTTCAATTATTTGCCAAGTGGTCGTGTTACGTTATCGTCATTATGAACACTCCTCGAAGCGTTAAATATAGGCACCGTGACCCACTGCACACTCGCGCGACAGCAGTGTATGCGAGATCGAAGAATAAAAAATCGACACCCTCAATTTCATCGCCTGTGGATTTGTCTACAGAGATATGCGAGAATGCGGTTTATTGCCGGTTGAGATGAAAACAAAAACACGATTTCTAGTAAGTTCTAGTAAACGGCCGATGATGTTAATTCTAATCATCTCAATTTTCTATTTTTTCTTAATCCACGCTAGCTGTTGGTTAATTAGAAATTAGTATCTCATTTTCGAAGAATGCGATCAATAAATAATTCTCGAGAATTTGATCGATGCATTTTTTTGAAAACCAGTTTGTTACGTTTGAGAGAAACGTGTCAATCAATAATTTTTTTCTTGATACTCAGTTCTTGACAATTAATACAATCATTAAATATTTTTAGTTCCTTTTCTTCAAAAAAACGTACTAAGTATGATAAAATTTATAGTATTTCAAAGAGAAATTTTTCAGTTATCCAAATATAATAATAGAACAATATAATGATCAAGAATGAAGAAAAATGTAATGCTTAAATTTTCAATTGCATACATAGTGTCATAAAATATTTTCGGCACTTTATACACGAGAATAAAGTCAATTATATTTGTATTTATATTTGTTAAGTTAGTTTTTTTAATGCACGTATTCATTTCTTTTTGTGCCATAACTATGCGAATGAATTCTTATACGATACATATTTTTAATAAAAATAATAATATTATCTAGTAAGTTTAACACTTTCGAGTATTTTTGTGAGATTTGAAACTACAATTTCAAATCATATTAAACGCTTAAATTTTCGTTTAAAATTTGTCTTAATTAAGCACCTTTATTCTTTCGCGAAGTATGACGAGACGAAACATCTCGTTCAAAATACATGATGAAATAAAAATCTGACGAAACTTGTTCCATGTATTGTGAACAAGCGTTGTGGATTGTAGGTAAGAAGAGCCGGTCTCGCTTTATATAAAACCAAGCTAGTGAATAAAAATTGAATGGCATTGAATTTGACTGCGGCGAAAGATGCGCACAAACCGCCCGGACGGATGATGATATTTTGCATTCCCCCTCGAAGAAGACGGAGCGACGTTACTTTGCGGGTATTGGCTCCTGAGCCGTGCCATCTGGCTTCGTGTACAGGATCTCAGCGTACTCAGTCTTTTCCTCATTCACGCGTCGCGATGGCGCCTGCTGCTGGTGTGCCAAGTCCAGCTCCGCGTAGACGATGCCACCCTCACTCGTGGTTATTCGTGGCGTTTCCGTCGTCGCTGTTATCTCGCTAACTGGAACCTGCCAAACAGACATAAATGCCGCGTTAGTAGTTATATAAACCGTAATGAAATGTTTCCTCAATTAAATCGATTATGTTTTGCACTGAGATAAAAAATATAGTATATATATATATATATATATGTGTGTGTGTGTGTGTGTGTGTGTGTGTGTGTGTGTGTGTGTGTGTGTGTGTGTGTGTGTGTGTGTGTGTGTGTGTGTGTGTGTGTGTGTGCAATTCTGATCAGTGTCGACAAAACTCGAAATCATGATTTGAAAATTTTTTTTCGAACACACCTCCGGGGCCCGGTTTTTCTTGTTTATTGCAGTATATAAAATGAAAATCCTAGAGTATAAAATGAAAATTCTAGAGTAACTTCTTACACTGAGAAAAATTATGTTAGTAGTAGTTACTATATTGAATAGTAAAATCAAATATAGTTGCTCTTACTATATTTTTTTGTAGAATAAACTATAATATGTTTATTATAAAAATGTGATTTTAGTAAACATTACTATACATTATAGTCCCTATATTATATTACTATACATTATAAAATTTTCAGTACAATAACATCGTTGCTGGCACAGTTAGCAAAATTTATAGTAAATGCTAACAAAAACTTTAGTTGCTAACAAACCAAATAGTGTATTAGTGTGAGACAACTCGGGCGAGAGCTAAGAAACCAGACAACTAGCTGACTCCTTTTTTCTATTCGGTTTTTAGTTGATATAACAACGGTAGCGAATTACAAAATCAACGATTTTAACTCCATACAGCGGTTCTTAATAGTCACAAAAATCACAAAAATAATCAAAAAAATTTTTTTAACGTATATAAAGGTTATTAAAAAACGAAGGAAAAAAAGGAGCCCGCGAATTGTCTGGTTTCTCAGCTCTCGGCCGAGTTGTCTGGTTTCTTAGCGCTCAGCCGAGTTGTCTCCTTTCACCTCTCACCCAACGATATAGGTATAGTAATTTAAATAATCTGGCAACACAGCACATATTCTTGTGCTCCCAACGATCGTATTCGAGACAATTGACTCAATGTGCCGTGAGACGTACATAGATGTGGACATAGACGTACATACAGCGGACACCATGGACGCTGAAAGGATAAAATACCACTGATTATATACCACTGAAGACGTCTGTGAACATCTACAGCTCCATGAAGTTGTTGAAACAACGATGGAGCCCGCAATTTTTTTAGATGCGTTACCTAAAATAGAGGAATGCTTCATTTATACTTATGAAAATAAAAAAAAAATATGTTATTATAAATGAATAATGATATAATTTTGTAAATAATGTTCTGTAAAGCATAAGAAAATACTTATTTATATTCATTATTGTCTTTTTAAATAAAAATAAAATATAATCTTTCTTAAAAAAGTTATGGATGAAATCTATCATCACAATAAGACTCTTTGGATTGGTTGTTGCTGGCTATTTAATTGGTCTACATGAAATAAGTGCCAAAATCGAATATGTTGAATTTTCAAGATTGAATTATTGAGTTTGAGTATTTAAAACTGAATAATTAAAATAGTATAAGAGAAATTCAATTATTTTATTATTCAAACTTACAATATAATTTTTATAATTAAAAATAATTAAAAAAAACTTTTAAATTGAACCTAACTAATATGCGCGAAGCGTGTTGAATGTAGCTAGTACTTATAATAAAAAGTATAGTATAAATAACTAAATTTATGAGTATCTTTTACTATATTAATATGGTATGTCTAATACTTTGTCTATGCAGTGAACGTAACTATATAATATTTTTTTTAATATAGTATCCTATACTATATTTTCTACATATCCTAACCATAATATTAAATGTAAACCGTACTATAAAATAAGGTCGTAGTCAAATGATACTATATTTTATAGTACTTTTATGTTAAAATATACTATATTTTTTTCTCAGTGTACTTTTTAAGAAAATGTCAAAAAAAGGCCTTCTCTTCAAACCTCAGCCATTTAGCCCAGGACTGATCTACTCAAAGTACAGAAAAGAAATTAAAACTGCACAAAAAGAGCTTTAATTTCATTTTTTTAAATTAAAAAATATTGATTCCTTCAAACCCTTATAACTTTTCAAGGAATCAACATTTTTTAATTTGAAAAAATGAAATTAAAGCTCTTTTTGTGTAGTATTAGTTACAAATCGCAGGAATCGTCAGCGTCGCGGCTTTGAGAGTATTTTTATGCCTTTTCGACGTTCAACTTCAAACCCTTGTAAATTTTGAAGTAATCAACATTTTTTAATTTAAGAAAATGGAATCAAAGTGCTTTTTGTGCAGTTTTAATTTCTTTTTTGAAACTTTCAGTAGATCAGTCCTGGGCTAAATGGCTGAGCTTTGAAGAGAATGGCTTTTTTTTACATTTTCTTAAAAAGTAAGAAGTTGCTCTAGAAAAAGTAGTCTACTTGAGGGACGCCATTCAACTGCGGTTTTTCATTTTACATATTATAATAAACAAGAAAAACCGGGAAAAAAATGTTCAAATCGTGATTTCGGGTTTAGTCGCCACTTTGATCAAAATTGCACATATTTTATTATACTGTTTTTCAGGATACTATATTTTATATAGTAAAATTTGAAATATCAAAGGAATTGGAATGGAAATATTGTATTATACTAAATATAGTAAACTTTACTGACAATTTAGTTAAATGTACAATAATTGAGTTACTATAACTGTGTAGCCGTTTGAATTATATGAACATATTTATTATATTTATTATACGTCACTGAAGTGACGAGTCAATCTTTTTACGACTATTACGAAGAATTGTAACCTTTTTTACTCTGTGTATTAACCGAAGATTTTTATAACTCTTGAAAAGGGCTTCTTTGCGAGAGCCGAAACGTCGACGAATAAAGTATTGGATAAAGAAAGTGTTTGGCTCGTGGCGATCATTTATTTAAATTCCCATATTTATTATTAACATATTATAGTCCACTTTACAAAAAAACATAGTTACAGCAATAATATTGAGTTTTACTATGCAATATAGTTAACATTATTGACGCTTTTTTTCTCAGTGTGAGCTTTAGCCAACCCATTTATTGAAACTTTCATAACATGATTTGCTTTTCATTTATAAAAAATTAACAACAAAATAATTGTTCTTACTATAGCTGGTATTTTTTTAGTTAATAATTTATGCTAATTGTCTTTCATAAAGCCGACTTTTCTCGCGAACAACTCTCTGCAATCGGTTAGCGCTGAATTTTTTACATCTCGATGATCACAAATCAATCATATCATAGTACATACGAAATTATTATTCATTACAAATTCACACTGCAATCCGGCCGAACGGAGATTACGCGTTAGATCCACTGATAAATTGAATTAGAATGTAAATTAATCTTGAGACGCACGTAGCAACTATGTATCACCTGATAGTTCTCAAATTTAAACATTAAATTTTACGATGGTAAACGCAATGAAAGTCAAGAAAAACTATTTTAAAAATACTTTCCTCTGCGCACTTAAAAGCATCAACATAATGCCCAATTAGACACTTTTTTGCAGAAAAATTTAGCAACCCCTGCTGCTTTAATTTAAATAATTATCTTCAAGTTTTCCGTTAACTACTTTAAATTATACTAGATTAGTAAATTGATTTAGACTGACTTTCAATTAAAATTTATTGATTTTATTCAGCCTTGCACGATACGTTTACAATCATCAACAAACTTAATTAAAATTTTTTTCGCGTGTGTGACTCGTTTATACCCAGAAGAACCTTATATGTGCACCATTGCAAAAACTGTTACATTTCAACTACTAATATATTATTTTATAACGCCATGCTTCCAAAAATCACTTTTGTCTTCAACATTCCTATGGAATTATAATAAGCGAAAATTTATTATTTGGATATATCTCCGTATATTTCGGCGTTGAAAAGTCGTTTTTGTGGTCCTAGGACATCAGGAATTAATTACAGAAAAAAATATTCAATATAAAGAAGAATTATTTTAATTAGTTCTAGTACAAGTAGTATGTCATAAACAATTGAATATAACTTTTCAAGTTGAATCCCTCAGAAATTGAACAAGAAATAAAATGAAATCTTCTAAATTAAATGAAAAACAAAAAATATTAGTATTTCTGATTGAATTTCGATTTAGTGGATAAAATCTACTTTTAAGTACAACATTGCACATTCGCTAACGAAATTTTTTTTCGTTATGTTAAAAATCCTTTTTTCTGTTATATCAGTTTTCAGATTGGAATATGTGTTTACATAAAAAAGAAGCCACCTTAATCAGGCTTTTCAGCACAAGTAACTTAAAAATGTGAAAATATGCAACTTGAAAATTATTTCCAAATTTTCCGAATCTTTTTCACTTGTTTTCAAAAGTATTATTAATCTGAAAAGTGACCGTATTGGCTAAACAGACTGCTACGTGGATAGTTAGCCAGTTTTTTTTATTTAGCTCTTAGCAAGGCTAATTTCATTTTAGAATTGTCCAGAATATTTTTTCTAGTAAAAGATTTATCGTATTTTAATGTATGTTTATACATTTTTGTCGATTTTACCTTGAAAATAATAAAAATTTTTTTTATTACATTGGCTGAATATATCTAGCCAAAGTTAATGTGAAATTTAGGTGAAGTCAATGTCATTTCGAGAGCACCCTCAATATTTTTGTTTGTAGAAAATGTATTAGATATATTTTGATGTCTAACAGGTTTTTTTAAACATGCCTTCTGAAACATACAAATTTTCCGAGTTACGTTATCTATTGAGTAATTTTAAACTATTAGTGAATAATTATTTCTAAATTCATGAAACATGAAAAATAAGTACGCGAACTTATACACTAAGATGAAAAAACGCTACAACGGCGAAAATTTCACGCAGTAATGGCATAATTTCTCCCGCAGAGGGATATAGGCTGTATTGGCGTTCTGCAATATACACACAAAAAACCCCACTATTTTCACCCTTTTTAAACCCTTTTTTTAACTCTTTTATTACCCCTTTTTAAAACTATTCTTTAACACTTTCTTTAACCCTCTAACCCTTTTTTAAAACTCTTTAGAAGTTTTTAAACCATTTAGGGTAGAAGACGGACATTTTGGCTTTTTAATATTATAATAGATTAGTAAATTATATTATTTGTATACACTGTATAATTCATTTCAAATAAAATATACAATTGAAGAATGTGCAAAGAAATTTTAAAAAGATTTGAGGTTATCCAAGGGTTTTCGTCCTGTGACGTGCTATGAGATACCGCTTGACGGGCAATTCAGATACTGCGGATTAGGCATGCAGATTTGGCTTTATCGTAGTAAGCTATTCCCGCGTGTCTAGTTCCTGCCATTGCAGCCCTTTTTTTTCTCAGTGTAATTTTTGAATAAGTATTTAATCACCTTCTCATCGTCCATAGTGACGACTGTTCGCACTGTGTCGGTGTCGGCGCCTGACACTTTGTCCTTGTTTCGCTTGAAGAGCTGGGAAAAGCTGATTTTTGGCCGACCGCTCGTCTTGCCGACATCTACTTCTGATCTCGAGTATCGCCCTGTGCTCTCGGTGTCGCTCCTGTGACGAGAATGAAATATTTTATCTTTACGTTAGGTAGTACGTAAGTTTAGTTAAATGGCATGATAAAAGCCTATATGAAAAATTATTTGAATTCGAACTCCGATCAATGCAAAATCGGTCTGCCAATGTGGTGGTGGCTTTTGTGAGAGTTACACGGAAAAAATAAAACAGTCAAACTAACTGAATTAGTGCAGTATTAATTCAATTTTCCGAAATGGAAATTCTACTCTTAAAAAATGGAAATTCTACATTTCAAAATGGAAATTATACCTCTTAAGAATAGGGATTCTACATTTGAAAATAAACTACTACATTTTAAAATGCAAATTCTACTTTTTAAGAATGGAGATTCTACTTTTCAAAATTGGAAATTCTACCGATATTTTAGAAAGTAAAACGAACATGCCACTTTATAGTCAAATTAACGGTAGAAAATGTAGAATTTACTGATTGTTTTTTTCCGTGTAATAGTGGTAATTAAGTAGGTTTGTTTGTTAGTCACTGCAGCTTCATCAAATGAGAACTTTGTTAAAACAACAATTTGTTCTACATAATAGTCGTGTAGATGTTTCATATTTTCGGGGAATCGATGAATATATGGAGATTGTATGTACTTAATAATGTGTAAGTATATGCGTTTTGATATATAGAAAAGTTTAACATGCAAATTATAGCAATCTTCATATTTAATTAAAAATTTTTTGATTGATGATTCATCATTTACAGTTTTCTTTTATATTTGCACCCTAAATATTGCTCAATATTTATTCTAACATGACGCTTTTGTCTTATATAGTATATTACGCAACTGTGGAAGTAAAGAATTGGCCAACGAGTTTGAGAGCTATGATTAGAAAAGATTTTAGGTAGAAAGTTTTTCCTATAGTGCTTTTTTCTCGGAATAGTACTTATTGGTACACACACGAGGGTATGAATTCGACGCCCATGTTGCAATGGTACTTTTTGTATCAGGTGTGGAAGGTAATTATTTACCGCATCCGAAGTTTTTCGAACGAACGAAGCGAGTGAGAAAAGTCGAATGCGGTAAAAATCACCTTACACACGAGTTTCATATACAGTATTTTATATCACGAGAGCTTAAAAATCATGTCGAAGTTGCGATTTTTAGCTTAAAGTGGTATAAAATAATTATAACTTGCATTGTCTATAATTTATCTATAACGTAGCTTTTGTACAGAGTCATTAAGGTGTACGGATTTGCCACCCACCAAACGCGGAAGAAAAATTTTGTAATACTGAGGGCGTTTGGGCATTGCTTGATGATTTCGTCCATGTGGCAATGAACCGATAGTTTATATAGCCCAAACAAGACCCTGAAAACTTAGTTGATTCTGAGAACTAGATATAGCGGCTTCCTATTTTAATTTCCGTATAACCAGACCTAATCTTTATATTAATAAAATGTGGGCCAACGATTTTTTCTGGAGAAAATTTGAGACCTAATGCATTAAGGTTATTGTCTAGGCGTTTAACTGCATTTTGTAAAACGTTTTTCGCTCTTTTGGGGCTAGTAGGTAAATTTTATGATAGCTGCGATGTCATCCGCGTACTGAGATATGTTAATATATTTTTTAAGGTTTAATGTAAAATGAGATACATAGAGCACGTCGACTAGCGGGATTCAAACACCTCCCGCTGGCACTCCGCGAGTAATCATTCTTAATCATTTCCTAATATCTATATCGTTAAATAAAAATTTTTTCATACGTCAGGTTTTTAATGAACATAATTAAGCGAAAGGACCATGGAGCCAATGGAGGCCAGAAACTTGAGCAGAATATCAATTATTACATTGTAAAAAGTACCGTGGACATATAAAAGACTGAAAGAATTTGCTTTCTTCCGAAAAAGCCTCTTCGACATTTAATTTTTTAAAACTAAAATTTTGAAAATATAATTTTTATAAATTACCTGTTGAAAACATTATTCCAAATATAGGATGATTTTACCAGTAAATCAACGAATAAGGAAATTGTAACTTTTGTTATTTAATTAAGTGGGTTAAAAATGCATTAAAAGTAAAACCCTTATTTGAAATTTATATTCTAAAATGTTCAAACTTAACGTCAGTGAGCAAATTTTGAATAAAGAATGAAAGTAAAAATTTTATTATTAATTATTTCTATTATTCTAATAAAATTTAATGCACGTTTGTCCACTCATTGCTACAAAATATAGTAATTTTTTCTTATGTTTACAGCAAATTTTCTTACAATATTTCTCTCAGTGTAATGCCCGCAGATCTCGCGTTCTCAATTGATATCATTTGATATTTCTTATAACAAGCGGTTTGCGTTGGTCAAAAAATAGTATACGCACCATGGGAGAAAATTGTACAGCCCACATCCCGTGTGAATTGCCGGCGAACGCTTTCTCGTCCCTAGGTGCGTAATATACTATTTAAATAATCATTAAAGCAATAAATTAATAACTTCACAGATCAGTAAACTAATAAAACTTGATTGTAATATGCTTTTTCAGAGACTGCATATAGTAAAGAAATTGAACACTTATTTATTTTTCATATTTTTTTACAAATTATTCATGTATATTTAAAAAAATAATATACATTTTTATAAAGAGGGCATTAAATATTTGTAAGTTTTGATAGTTATACTTATAACTGCATAATCAGAATATATTATACAATTTAGAACATTTCTTATTACAATTTGCGTGAACTATTCTCTAACTTAAAAATAGTTTAACAAAATAAAAGAAAACTACATGTTATTTCATTACATGACATTCATTACATTACATTAATTTGTCAAAGCGTGCAAGCCTAATAAGTAAATAGCTTTCTAGCCATTAAAAAAACAATATGATATTAGGTCAATTATGACACACTGAATTTTTACTTACGGCCAAAGTGATATTTATTTTTTTCTATCACACTGACTGGGTGCATTTTCTTACTAATCTATTTTTGATATGACTAAGAAAAATTTCTACTTTTTATTTGTGTTTCATTGACCTATTTCAAGAAATGTAAGAATTTATTCTAATACACACACACACACACACATAAAGGTGCCTCCCCAGGTGGCGGATAGAGGAAAGCTCGTGATATATGAAGGGCACCCGGAAAATAAAATACCCGGGGTGGACAAACTAGATAGGGGAAGGCACCCCAAATAATAAACCAACTATGATAGAAGTTAAAGAAATTCTAGGTCTTACTGTACAGGGATCGAATACACCAGTGCCGGCGTCGAGGGTGCGAAAGTAGCCCTCAGCGAACCAACTAAGAAGGCGAAGGGAGACGAAGGAAGAATGGCGGTTCCTCCCACCGCGACGCCGATAAGGAGCCAGGCAAAAGACCCGGACTAGACGACTGGAGGGAAAAAAGAGAGGAAGAAAGAAGATACTGGCAAGCTGACCCAGAGCAAGCCACATACCAGGGACCGGTGGAGACCACCACGCCAATTAAGATCACGGCGTCTGGCGAGGATCTGTACGGCGCACTATGGAAAATATGGAAAAAAATTCTACGCCCTTGGTCATTTTGACCGTACAGTGATAATATCTTTTTTATTCTTCATAAAATGTGGGTTTTATGATGCTGGTGCGATAATTTGATATATCTACATGATTATATTCATTGTTTAGTCAATTTTAGACACGAAATTTTTTGTTTGGTCATTTTTAAATACCGAATTGTTATCTTTGGTGTTGAGGCTAATGGGTTCTCACTCGATTTCAGAAATTCCTATACATATAGATATATCGAGTCATCGCACCAACATCATAAAATCCAGCATATTTTATAAATAATGAAAAAGATATTACCAATGTACGGTTAAAGTTACCGAGCCCGTAGAATTTTTTTCCCATATTTCCCACTGTGTGGCGGTATCATAAATACAATAAAAATCATACCTACATCAGGCGAACCAGGACAGAAAAACTGCTTCTGGAGCTGGGAAGACCTAGCGTGGAAACCGCAAAGCTCCAAATAGCAGCCACTATAAAGGAGCCAGTCATTGTCCGAGCGCTGATCAAGCAGGAGGCCATTAGCATCAGAGACATGTACACGAGACCACAACTGTGGATGAGATGGCGCAAGCCATAAATAACGTGGTCAATCCGAGGACTGTAGATCCTCAGGACATTAAACTTAAGCAATCCTACAGAGGCATACATGAAGCTAACCTTAGCTTTTAAACGTGAAACTGCGGAGACTACTGTAAGAGAAAAAACATAAGATAGGCTGGTCAAACTGTAGAGTCCGATTGCACCAGAAGTCCTCGCGATTCTATTGATGCCATGAGACCGGATTTCAAGTGAGGGATTAAAGCGGGATTACATGAGCACAATAGACCAATCAGCGCTGTGCTATCGGTGTCATAAAAGCCTTAGGCAAGGTGCCCATCTGGGTAAGTAGAAATCCCCATATATCCAACAAGATGGCCTTCCTTCTTCTTGGTTTCACCTAGGTAGAGGCAGTTGGTATAAGGCTATATAGCTGCTATATTTCACCCAGCGATACCATCGACGAATTCCTAAATATTCTGGGTACTATCGTCGCCAGTGCAAGAACCTCTAAACTGTGAGGGACTAACAACTCAGGGACAACGCTGAACTTTTCCAAAGGGGAAAAATCTTCTGTAGTTGATCTGACCTTTGTCGATGCGAGACTGATAGGGAAAGAGTTTGCCTGCCAAATCAGCGACCGATACACGGGCAGTGACCACCAAGCCCCTAGTATACCAACTCCAGAATAATAGAAGAGCAGCAGAAATATCTTCTACAACATTACGGATGGGCATCGACCACCTTTGATAGAGATACATTCCTATACTTACTGAAAGCAGTACAGTGCAAATAAACCACCGAGGAGAAAACCCAAAATCACAGCCTATAATAGCGGCCTGCGATGTGTCGATGGTTAAGAAGGTGAACCCACGTAGGCAGCCAGAAACAATGTGAGGAAATGACAGGAAATCGACGAGAATGCATTCGAGCTAGAAGGCTACACAAGACGGTAGTAGAGACGGCTGAGAAGACCGAGGCACTGCTCATCGCTTGTACAAAGAAGAGAAAATATACCTTAACTGTCGCAGACAGAAAGATCATGACGGCAGAAACGCTAAAATATCTTAAGGTTACTTAGAATGCACGACTCATTCAAAGAACAGCTTTTGAGAGCGGATCTGAAGGCATCCAAAGTGGCGCGAGCGCGAGCGCTCGCTGGCATCATGTCAAACATACGGAGACCGAAATTGCTGCAGCGATCCCTCCTCATATCGGTGGCGATCTCTATAATTCTTTAAGCGCAGCGTGTTCGGCCTGTCCTCGAGTCGAAGAGGACGTGAATTATGCGCTATTTTACAAACCCGAGATTTGGGGAAGAAAGACAACGGTATCGGGACTCATGAGAAAGTCCTGTCTCCCAAGGGCATAGAAAGGTGCCTAGTCACTTTGTAGGACGGCTGGGACGTAGTAACTACTTACTCTTGACATCCGCATTGTAGAGAATCTGAACACCATCAGAAGAGCAGAAGAAAGAAGAGAAGTCAACAATAGAAGGAGCCAGCAAGGCAACGACTGCTCTCTGCGAAGTAATGCCACTAGACGGGCACAAGACATTATGCACCAAGGACTCGTGCATATAGTATATACTATTTTTTGTCCACACAATTATATTAATAAATTCAAATACTTTTTCCTTTAAAATATTAAGTCCAATTCATTAAATATGCAAGTATATTCTGCCAATCTATAGCTGCAGCTGTGAGCATGTCAAATGAAATAATAGTAAATGTCTATCCTTAGTCATAGAGATTTACTGTACATACAAAATGAAATATTTTATTACACGTAATTTTGATTGACATAGAGTAATAATAAATAAAAGCTGGAAAAAAAGCTCTTTTGTTAAGTTAATTTAGCTTATGCGCAAAAGTACATCCTGTGGACAAAAAGCACATAAGCAAGAAAGCGACCCAAGAAAATTTTTCAAATATTTTATGCTCCAAGCCGTATAACACTATCGAACGACGCACGTCACCACGCAGCTTGGCTGGAAATGTAGCTAATGAAATTTTTTTATACTTTACAATGTCTTCTACAAAATATATTTTTATGTTAAATACAAGTCAGGTCAAAGTATGCAAAGAGATAGATGCTTCTTGCCTTCGCGCGGTGGTATCATCTGTTTTTGGTTTGACGAAATGCAGTAGATTAACGCTCTCCGCCGGTTCCGCTAAGTCTCTGTAAAATTTGCGAGTCATGCGAACAAATCATATAACTACTTGTTGTTTTTTTTTTACTCCACCTCTATGCACTCTATTTCGTTTTATGCATCGCGTTTACTCTTCTTTTTTGCGAAGGAAGAAAAAGTGTTCAATAAGAAAGAAAAGAAAACGAAATTATAGTTATAAACACATATCAAAATTGCTACTTTATATATTCGGACAAGCGAGTATAAGAGAAAAATATCTACAATATATTAGTTACAAAAGAGAAATTCGTACGATATCTTCCAAATTAACATTTTAGAAAATTATGAGTTGTACTTACGATTCACCAATGTTTCTTTTAGCTGATCCACCTGAAATAAATAAAAAATTAAAATATTATCAATGGACATTTTTACGATCCACACGAAATTATGAATATTTATAAATAGTACTATTAATTAAAAATAAAAAAGTTACACCACTGTAAAAGACCAATATTAAGGTAAAATAATAAATTGCATTTTTGGATGCTGTTTAAACTAAAGGTCAATTGCAATTTCAAAGTTTATAAGTTTGTAAAAAAGAATAGTTTTTTTTTTAATAAACGTCGAGACTCTGAAAAATTTCGAACCTCATTTCCCTCCCCTTATCAATTCATGCAATTGATTCATCTATAAGCAGAGACGGTCGGCGCCTGGATTTGCAGCAATAAAATCGCGAATGATATATAGTTTTTGGATAACTCTATAGATTTTCTTTTCTCGTTCAATCGTAGATCATTATATTTTTAATGATAACTAATAATAGTTTTCGGCACGGGTGCAGAAGCAGATTATTTACCTCATGTGACGTTTATTTTAATAGAATAAAAAGTAAAAATTAATTTTTAATAATATGCTAGTATAGGTATTAAAAATATAACTAAATCTATAATATATTTAAAACAAATGTTTTATTTTAAAAATCATATGGTTTCTAAGTATAATATCATAGCGATGAATGAACTTATAATTAATATTACATACAGCTTTTCTATATATTAATTTCATTTTAATCATTAACCGATTTACGCCTTATCGCAATTGTATCTACAAATACAGATACAAATTTTTTTTATTTTTTGCTCTTCCTTCCCTAATTCTCTTACATAGTTGTGTCACTTTCTCTCCGCTGCCACGTAACATTTAGATTTAGATTTTTGTCTCTTATTTATCCATAATTGCAAAGTAGCGATCTCTGAAACTGCTTGTAATCCTAGGATGAACAGTGCTTTGAAAATTATAAATTGATGTATTGATAAAGTGTACTCTAAAACTAAGCGACAATAATATTATAGTCTATTAAAATAACATATAAAATGTATAAAAAGTCAGCGGGATTCGAATAACGACCGGTTATTTATACATTCAAAACGGTATTTTATAAATTCCTCAAAAAACATGCTCGAAAGGTAAAATTTAGTATTAAAAATTTTTCTTTTTCAGAGAACGCCCACTTTAAGTAATGATAATAACTGTTCTCATTTTTTTGTCGTTGTAATATCTAAAACCATATATATATATATATATATATATATATATATATATA
>JAPYZO010001706.1:0-16938 GCA_030522905.1 Torymus flavipes
TATAAATATGTGAAATATATTCTGTCGCCAAGTGATACTGAAGCCAACGCAGCAAAAACTTTTAGTTTTCTGTTCTAGGTAAAGATCTGACTAAAATATTTATTCAATGGCTGCGCATCCTTTAAAGGTATTGATAAAGAATGAGTATTTGAACAGGCATAGGCAACTTACTTTGTTCAAGTAGATTGCAGTTGAATAAACCAAAATACATACGTGTTTGTGATGTTGAATCCTTTACAATATTATACTAATTTTATACGGACTACCGAAGATGATCGATTTTGCCAAAACACTTTTTCGACCACGCACTCTGCATTTATATTCGTTTTACGCAGGTTTTGTCGTACATTTGGTAACCCCCTTGAAACAAAGGGCACGTCGTTCTATCGAAAATATCCCAACGGCCTGTGTCGGCAACGTGGCGCACGCTCGAAATATTCCTATCGTCAGCGCTAAAAGTTACAAAATAAACTTGCAAAGCACCCGTAACTCTGCTTCGGCATGTGTATTATATACGGGAAAAAATTATACGCTCGTGTCCGCACCGTTTGGGAGCGAGCAGCCATCCCCTCCCCAGCGTGCGCTCAATCCCTCCGGTGGTAAATTCCTCGACAGAGTATGAGGCAGCGTATATACGCGTGAGTCAATCGTAAAATTACGAAAAAAACAGCCAGCAGCCTATAAAACAGTGAGGGAGGAAAGAGGAAAACGAGGACAAGGCGGTGCAGTAGCGCATCGCGTGAAATAGTCCTCCTGCGTAAGGAAAAAGCCGCGCACGTTATAATCCTGCAAAACACTGCCGGCGGCAATTTAAAGTGCTTGCGCGAGCGTCAACGGGATCGACATTACGCGAAACAGCGCTACACCGCCTGCACTTTTTTTATAGCCTCCCTCTCTCTCTCTCTCTCTCTCTGTCTCACTTTTTCTCTCTTCTATGCGTTCCACCATTTCTCTCTTTCTTTCGTCCGCGTGCTCTCGCTTTAGCCGCGATTCTACCTGCCATTGCTTTCTTTCTCGCGTTCGCTTTTGCAACGTTTGTGAGCGCGCGCGTTCGGCCCTCTTTTTCTCCGTCTCGCTGCTTGCACTGGGAAAAAAACGAGGATGGCTCTGGGGAACGGGTGATTTTCGTCCTGAACGGCCGAGCGCAACCTGCCCGCGAAATCAATACCGTCGTTCAAAAGGCATATAGAGAACCGTGCGTGAGCGCGGCCGAAGAATACGCCGGAGATTTTGCGAGTCGTTGGGCGAATGTAAAAGTTTTAAAAGCTTGCATTCGTGACAGTATGGGCACTACGAAAAATCGGAAATTGATGAATAGAATGGAAATGGATTTGGTCCCGCGTGAAATAAAGGAAAAAATTCTCTTGAATTTTTCAAATCGAAAACTGTATAGGTACGTTGAACGAGAGGGAAATATATAAATTAGTTTGTTTATATGAGTTGTTCTCAGCAAAAGTGCGCAGATTCTGCCTTGTAATCTCCGTGGATATTTTATTAGATTTTATAATATACTAGTAAAATCCGTCAAAGGCGTTGAATTGTTTCATTTGATATAATAAAAAAACGCGATATGGAAACGAAAAAGTCGCGTGCAAGCTAAACCATTGAATTAGGCTCACACTTTCACTCCTTGTTTCTTTCGAATAACCCCTTTTTCATCACGGAACCACGTGGCTGACGAAAAACAGCTTCACCTGTCATCTTTATGACTTTGCGTATATTATGAATTTACACGGTCGTGCTAAACTGCGTCTCGACACTGCCTTCTCAGTCCTCGTACGTCACTACTGCTTACATACCTATATACATATACGATATCTGAGAGCGTGGGTATACGAGTGGTTCCCTCGTCTTTTACCCTCGACGCGAACTTGGATCGAGGCGTAACTTTTTTAATGACGGCCCCGCTCGGTCGGCCGAAATGCCTCTGTACGCGAGACGCTTGTAAAGTACGGTCATTGCGAGCGGGCGCGCAGTGATGAAAAGAGAGCGGCGGCGACGACGCTGCAGCCCCCCCCCCCTTTTTTTTTCGTCGTCCAGCCTCAAATTAAAAGCGTCGGTGCGGCTGTGGCGGCGCTGGTGGGCGCAATTACGCTCGGCAAATTTCCCTTCAATTAGTCCCCGAGATATCGGGGTCGCGAAACAATGAAGCTCGTCCCCGCTTCCGGCGCATCTCTATCTCTCTCGTTCTCTCTCGCCTACCCCATCGCGTGGCCGCGTCCATTGCGGGACGTTTATCGCTCCGTGGCCGCTCCGCCCTCGCTCTGTGTATGGCCTCCTTTTATACGTACACGCTGAAATTACAATTAGGGGATCGAGCGCCGATGAAGATGGAATTGTCGCGTTCGCGCGCGGTACACGAGAGCTGGAGTTTAATGGCCTTTTTACGATGTCATTTGAGCTGCGTTCTCTGTGATCTTGTGTTTTGGTTTTAATTTTCGCCAGGGCACTTTTTCCGACGGGGAGACCGAGGGTGCGGTTTAGAGGGAGACATTTTATAATTACATACTGTAAAACAGAAAAGTAGAAGAGTTGGTAAAAAGTTAGTGAGTCTGGAAATATTAGTATAACTTAAAACTTCTGTTTCATTTTCTTCTTTACGTATTAAAAATCCCTGCCAATTCATTGGCACTTAGCTTTCTCAAAATTAATTTGTTGTTCTACTGCATAAATTATTTTCATTAAAAAGTACAATGAGAGGTAAAAAATATTATTTTTTTAAAAGACAGGCCGATTTTATTTCTACACCATCTTGCAGTAAATATCATGGTGCGTTTGTTTTACCCAATAAAAGAAAGCAAAAGAAATAATTATTTAGTTAATTAATTTTTAGTCAAGTATTTATTTACACTTAATTTTAGCTTTATGCTTTAAAAATTTTAATCTAACATTGTCTTAGATAAGTTTAATAAGCGGTTTAAATTTCAAGTCAATTGATGAAATTATCTCTGAGAAATCACCTAATTTCGATGACCGAATCATCACTTTACTAGAACAAAAGTGCAAAATCGTCACAAGACGATTTGACTGAGTTTCTAATTCCACAATCTGGTTTATTTTATTTTTATAATAAATCCCGCATGTAAATTTAATTATTTTTGTATCTGTATACTAATATAGCTTAAATATAATGAGGTATTCTTTGATGGAAATGGTCCTGCTGTCCAATAAATAAAACCCGATTTTATTAAGTCGACGTTTTGAGTCGTTTTTTCAAAATAAACAATTTGTCAACTTATACATATAAGTTATGCGATGGAGAGAGATCATCGCAAGTTAGCTTTAATAATGTTATTTGATATTTTAAAACACTTTCTATGACACAGGAAAAGGTTGAAATTCGTGCAATTTATGTCTGATTTTATTTAGTTTTAACTACTTCAAGAACGTCCAGAAATGTATTTTTTGAGCGTGTACCTTATTTTATACCTAAATTGTAGTTTGTGTCAGAAGTCATTCACTATTATAATAATTATAGATTTTACACATTTTTTTGCTGAATTTTTATATTGTTTTATACTATTTCTTAGATTTTTATTTGCTATAGTCAGTACTTAAACGATATCAGAATGAAGAAATTTGTATAAAGACTTCTATGTAAATACATAACAAAAAAAGTTTGCGATGTTCAACTTCAGTAATGGTCCGTGCAGTTGATCCACTATCCCACCAAAGTGTCGGTTCAATTGCCGATCAATTTTCATAAATTTTGTCATTTAGCTACTGTATGTTCAACCTAAAACGTGATCTAGGCTAACAATGAACATGTTCGAAACTCTGTCTAAATTTATTACAGTCGGTTTAGTATATATTCATTGCAATTTATATTTAAAATGTTCCCCTTACAAAATTAGTCATGCCAAGTTTAACATTCGGGAGAAAGCTTCATTACGCAACTCCCTTATATCGCAAGAAAAAAAAAGAGGTATTCATATATTCTCTCTCTCTCTCTCTCTTGCAGATCATGAAAGTCTAAGGGCAACGGAGCTCGCGGCCCGCGACCGATGGCTCGCGCCGCGCAACCAGCGGCAGCGGCAGGGCCTCCGAATCCCGCTTTATGGCAGCCACTACGGTGAGTGAAGAAAAAAAAAGTCCATGCTCGTAAGTCGACGACGCTATACATATATATATTCACATAGCGCGCGGCCACCGAGAGATTTACAGTCGGCTCGGCAAGAGAACGCCCCTTGCGGATTTTAAAGCACCGTATATTATACGGGGAGGTGGACAGAATTGCCCTTGAGCCACCGGACGTTGTTTAGTTAAACTTGTTCTTTTTTCGTTAAAGAACTGTCGCGGGGGAGCAAAGAATGTTAAAACTTTTCTACATTTTGCATGTAATTTTGGAATTCAGAAAATTACGCGTACGCCATTTTTATCACTAAGTAATAATAATCAGCGAAGTATATATCTTGGAAAGGTCGTTGAGAAGATGAGAAGTGCAGCGAGAAACTTGACGTCTAGATGGAATTGCAACAGGTATAACTGCACAGCGAAGTAATTACAGAACTTGAAAATACACTTTATCGTTCTACGAGCACAATTACAGGACCGCCTCAAAGCCACATCCCAGAGCAAAGTGTATTTAACGCTGTACTTTTCCTATAAAATTTCTTCCGATAATAATTTTAAATTCCAAAACTTTCTCTCTCTCTCTCTCCCTCGATCTCTATTTATCTACCTGATAAATTTGTTTTCACAGCGCAGCCTGTATATAGCCTCTTCCACATTTAAAACAATGTCCCTTGATCACGGAAGCAAAACAACAGCCGTAATTCCCCGAACGCCCCCAAAGTCCAAGCCAACTTTTCTCGATCTCTCCCTTCCCCCAGCACTGCAGCCGCCGCTGCCGCCGAGTCCTCACCCACACCCGCATCCTCGTGTGTAAACGATTTTGCGGCCGAGGCAATATAAGACCTCGCGCACTCGGCAAATGGCTCCGGCGCAGGTATAACGATAATAGGTGGACGGCCGGCCATCCTGAACGACGACGCCTCGTTAGGCGTCCCCCTCCCCACAGTCGGCGAGACCGAGAGAGAGAGGGAGGGCGAATGATAGGTATATATAGATATATGTATACACACAGCCAGTGAGCGAGAGATAAAACACGAGAAAATACCGTTGCATCGGACAGATAAAGGACCTGGCATATTATATGTGTGTGTGGGTGCGCGCGTGGGCTTGAAAAAGCGCTTGGTCGACTCGCGCGGACGTTGTTGAGTGTGCGAGTAGCCGCGCGTCGTATGTCTTTTCCCTCGCTCCATCGCTCTTTTTTCCTGAATTAAGTGAAATGCCGATGACGCGCGCGCGCGGCCCGACGGTGATCTCTGCTTTATCTCCTGGTTCCGCACCGTCGATATAACGCGGCGCGTGCCGCCGAGAGGTCGCTGGCCTCCTCTCCTCGTCCTGTATACCGACGTGTATTTCGGATGGTTTATATATTACCGAGTGCGTTGTGTGTATGTGTGTGTGTGTGTGCTGCGAGGTGTAGGACCAGAGGGGAATCGAGCTTTTATTTTCACGTGCAGCGCGCGAGGTATGTAATTACGGCTAAATTTCGGCGCTTTTCTGATCGAACTGTTGCGCGCGCTGCACGCTGATGCGTTTCTAATTGAACCGGCTCTCCTTTCAGTGAACGCTGATTCGTTGGAGGGGCGGTTATTAAACGATTTTTACCCGACGGTGTTCCGGCAACGCTGCATAATTGTAATTATACCGCCGGGGGAGTGCATGCACGCTTGTCTAATTAGGATCGAGAAACGCGTTTTGTGTAGTAATTGAACATTGTAATGTATTACTGCATGTGCTCTTTTGAGCGGCGGCGTTTTTATTAAAGCGGGAATAAAAATTTTAGTATACAAAGAAATATAAGCAATGCAGACATTTTAATCAAAAATACGTTAATTCGCATGTAAAAAAGGCAAAAAAAATTTTTTTCTTTCACATGAGACTTTCGAGATGCACCGACTCTTTCACGCGTATGCATGTGAATAATTTCAGGTAAACAATGAGAGCGCTGACGTATAAGAATTTCACCTCTCACCAATCGAGAATTTCACGAGATTATTTATACACGACATCCGGCTCCCTTGTGCTCGCGTGTACCATATTATAAGCGAAGCGGATCCCATTACCAAAAGTATACGTGCGATGCATTGACGATGCTCTTCCCCAAATATCGACGTCACGCATGGCGAGTCCGCAGAGCGGCGGGAAGAATTTCACGCTCGATCGTCCCATTTTCTATATCCAAGCTTATGGCAAACTTAACGAAGGCAAATTTTAAGAGCTTATAGTTCTCGGGGCGATGTCATCGAGCCTTTGGCGAGTGAGAGAACAAGAGTGGAGGGGCATAGATGGGAGAGTGAGATACGAACGTTAATATCGCTGAAAAAATATTTTCTCATCGGGCGAAAATCCGCTGCTCTCCTACACCAACGAATACACTCACACGTACGCGTGTACACGCGAATATATACATGTATATCAATTCACGCGAACGAATCCAAACACACACGTATACACGTATAGGCATGCGGGTGCGGCGGGCACTGTTGCGTTGCACGCGCGAGATCGTTGCGGTCCGATTTAGCGTATAAGCGAGGTATTTCAGCGCGGGCGGGCGGGCGAGCGCACGCGGATGAAAAGCACGGAACGGGAAGAACGAACAAGAGGGGTGAAATTGAATAATGTATAAAGCGCGCCCGCTCGTGCGCGCATAGTGTGCGTATAGGGTAGCGGCTCAGCGTGCGTGCGTGAACGCGAGGCTGGTGGGTATAGGGGGTGGAGCGATTTTCATGAGCGTTGGCATAAACGAAGCAGCGGCGGCGGCAGCGTCGCTCGGCTTGTCTTGTTGTAAAGGCAGAACGAGAGTATAAAACAGAGCGTAACAGACGGGTTTTAAAATTTAGAACCGCGCTCGGTGGCCCTTTTTCGCGGTGTCGGCTTCTTTTTTTGTTCTCCCTCTTCCAACGGTTGCTGGTCGAATTGTTTAAAACAAGCGATTGATGGGCGACGCCGTTATTCGGGATTCTCGGCTTTTTACGTGAACCTCCAGCGAAATATGAATGGATTTTCTATTCTTTTGCGTATATAGAGTTAAATTAGCTGGAGGATTATCCAGGGTAATGTAATTCGAAGACTAGCTTGCGTCGTGCGTTTTTAGTATACTGTATATGTATATATACGATGGCCACGTCAATAGCTGAGTTTTCAATTTGTTCAATTGAAATATGAAAACGATTGAAAAGATATATGGCTTTTATTTAATTGAGCTTGACGAGGAAAAAAAATCAGTTTACAAAGTACTATACGGTTACTCTTCGCGGAAACGCGTATTTGAATTCATTTAAAAAAAAAGTTTCATATTGAATACGTTGAGTTTAATCATCGAGTATAATCTCACTAAATATTCGTGGGAATTTTGTTTTTTTCAAATCGAATGAAAACGCACTTACAAAGCCGTCAAAAGCGCGCAACGAGCTGTTTCTTTTTTTTATAAAATTTGCCAAAACTTGGATTTACAATTCAAAAGGTCCGACGTCCGAAAGTTATTTAACCTTTTTTTTCAATAGGATTATGAAAGCCGCTGCGCACGCTCGCCAGAGTGGATCCGTGCTGATGTATAGCGGGAATATCGAAAGCGACATGAGAGAGAGAGAGAGAGAGAGAGAGAGAGAGATAGAGAGAGAGAGGGTCGAAAGAGTAACCTTTCGAGGACCACAGTCAAGCTCGTTCACAATGTAAAGCGGCTTATCGGACTTTTATCATCATTTCGCTCCCGAAATAACGGCTCGGCGCTTATACCTCTTGTGCGCGCGTTCGCGAACCTAAATATTTCCCCTTTCGATGGCACAGCGCGCGGCGGTCCCTTTTCGTATTCCGGCTCTCTGTATTTTTCTATGCCCTGTGTACTCTTCGGTGCTGTGCGATTGAAAGCTAAAAGTTCTATGTGCTTTACCTCCCCCCCTCTCTCACTCCCTCTCTCTCTGTGGTAAAGCTTGTATGTATATATAATGAGAAAATCCGTGTAAGGGTGCAGTTATCTCTAACGCATTGAAAATCATTTCTCCGCACTTTGTGAATAAATCTGTCGGCTCTCACTACATACTGTTTGTGTACAGGAGAACGTGCGCATTTAAATATTTTAAATGAAATGTTTTAAATATAGATTGCAAAATTACGTTTCTTTGCCTTCGTTTATTTAATTTTATAGATGAATGGATACAAAATCCTTTACAGTTAACGTAATAAGTTACAAGCCAACATTATAATATATTGCGAGATTGTATTATTGAGAAATCATCATTAGTATGATGGGTCAACACAGACAGAAGTATGTACTTGACAAGGTGATAGGGTAGTAATTGGCTAATGGGGTATGTAAAAGTTTCTAAGTAATTACGTTGTGTAAATAATAAAAAACTACAACCGATAAAAACGAGAAAAACATGAAAATGAGAAAACTGAAAATAGTTCTACGATCAGGATTTTCTTCAGCCTTTCCTATACTGATTCATTAATAAATATATAAAATAAAAGTTTATCCCTGTTAATGACTTGCTGAAAAACTCGTGGATACAGTCATAATTAATTAATATTGGTTGTTTTGGCATTTAAAACATTTTTACATAGCCATTACACGGCCACAGTCATAGTTTTATACATTAAAAACGCGCCCTCTGCACATCAGTTGATGCAACCTCAAACCAGAGCGCATTCGCAAAATCTCCCCTTCCCCAGCTTCCACATAGCAATGAGTATGATTTAATCCAGTGCGGGTTACGAAGATAAAGTGGGAATCGCCGGCCCCTCCGCGCTAGTATTAGATACCGGGATAGCTAGCGTGGGCGGAGCGTGCAGGACGAAATATCGCTCGGAATCACCAGCGTCTGCTTATTGCTTGTTCCTTGTATCGAGATCCCGCGTCATTAACCTCAGCTATTTCTTCTGGCTTTATCTTCTCCCGCGCGTCGCTGCGCGCGCTTAGTCTCCTTTTTATCCCTCTTCCTGCTTTTCTTCTGACACTCGCGCACAACGCCGCCCCCTACTGGAACGAGTTCACCTGTTACGAGGCTTTTTTTAGCTTGCCTTTTTTTCGCGTTTTTGATTTATCTGGGTTAAGGATGCTGATCTCTTTTTAAAATAGTCATTTGTTTTCGCTTTTGTTGGTTAGTTCGTAGCGGCATTATACTCCGATTTCCAACTTCAACTCTTTTTATGTAAAATGCTTGTTATTACTTTTTCTCCATATTAGGATCCCTCCAATTCTATTATAACGGTTCTTACGTCAATATCTTACTCTCGAAATCTCGTTTTCTTTCCCACTCAATCTTATTTCACCTTTGCAAACTACCCAACCCTCCTAATTTCCTTTTTTTTCAAGCTATCTCCATTCAGAGGTATCTTCTTATTCCTGCCCCTACTTCCTCTTCCCTTTCGTTTTTCCCTCTTTCACCCGAGCACTTTTAAACTTTCTTCCTCTCTCACTCTTTCTCTTGTTCCATTCCTCTTGCCCTTTATCGCAGTTTTTCTTACTTTTTCACCCTTTATCTTTCCCTGTGTTCCACTCTCCCATAGAATTTCGCGTTATCCGTCTCGCTCTCTGCGCTCGCTTACTTTGCTCCTCGTCCGTCTTTAGCGTCTCTTCCCTGCTCCCGCGCTATGTGCGCCCTGCTCGGGCGGGCGGACGCGCGAGCTGGCGTAGGCGAGTCGGGACACTTAAAGGATTTACGGGTCTAAGAACTCGAAACCGCTCTCTCGACTCGCTGTTTCTCTTGCTCTTCTCTGACTCCCTCCCACGCTCCCTCTCTGTCTCTTTCTCGGTCTCTTTCCACCACGAGTGCACAGCCGGTGAAACTAATTGCGAGCACGCCTTCACCGAGAGACCATGACTCGAATTCGCCGTGGTACATGTGGGAGAGAAAGCCTGGCCATTTTTTCCAGCATTCTTCCTTTACTTTTTTTCGGGAAAAGTGCACGACTTATGTATGTGTGTACGGATGTGAGCGGGAGAGAACGAACGAGTAAACTTTCACGGTCTGTACGCGATTTCGATTCAGTATTATATACGTGCGGTGGATTGTTGCGGGCATTTTTCTGCTTTATGCATACGATGTATATATTTTTCTCTGTTTCCCTGACTTCTTTTTTATATGCCATTGCTCGTGCGGGAATTCTGTTTTTAATTTTTGCTAATATTATCTAATAAGTTTAATCATTTGACTCGCGGTCAATACAATTTTAACAAAGTCACTTATCTATTCAATTTCTAAAAATAAAATACAGATTCAACCAGTTTTTTTTTACCAATTTTTATTGTTTATTATACTTTTAAAGGAGTCATTTACGTCTAATGAATAAATCATAATTTATCATTACCACGAGGTGGCCGGACAAACTGAATCAACTGTTCAAACATTAATTTCTACATTTACAAAATATTCATTTTTTCTAAACGCTCTAAATCCTCAACTTCAAGTATAGCACACTAGATATGTAACACCTTCTTAGATTAAAGAACGAAGTAAATATCCGATCAATGGTCCTATTCAAATCCTTTGAACAAATCCTAAAAAGAAAGAGACGATGCTATCGCCTGAGTAAGTAGTAGAAGCACAGTTGCACCCGCCATCATCATCTCATTCCAGCGGATGTAATTACAGTGCAACAAAAAGGTACGCGTCCATGTACACAGCGGTGGTTTTTCGACCTCAGTCGGCATCTCCGACGCTTGCGTGAGAAAAAAATAAAGACCTCGTCAGTCTAACGGCGTGGGCCAGCTCTTTGAGTATAGCTCTAAGTCAGGGAACGTGCCATCATTATATGGGTCAACGTTTACGCAGCTGCTTTGAGCTGAGTTCGACGAAGAGGCTTTCGTCACGCGCGAAAAACTGGAACGGCAAATACATAATTCTTTATTTATTTGGTCTTTTGCTCCACCCTACTCGTCCCTCCTCCTATATTCCTCTCGGTTTTTTGCGATTGCCCCTAGCGGCAATGACTCGCTCTTCTACCTTCGCCAGGGAATTACGTAAATTGGAATTGCGCTGAAGCGTGCAAAAAATAAGCGAGCGCATATACGAGCGCGCGCGCGCTCCAGAGAGGGAGAGAGAGCCGTGAGCGTTTCGACGATTGACGCAGCGCCGCGTTACTCGCGGTTCCTCAACGCTTTTTCCTTCTCATGTCTCTGCGCTTCTGTTTCGCTTCCCCACCCCTCTCTCTCTCTCTCTCTCTCTCTCTCTCTCGTTTTCTGTATGCGCCTCGCCCTTGTTTTTTGCTTCGCTTTTCGCATTCTGCTGTATCTGCACTTTCTTCTCTCTCTCTCTCTCTCTCTCTCTCTCTCTCTCTCTCTCTCTCTCTCTCTCTCTCTCTCTCTCTCTCATTCCACAGCGCGTTTGTAATACGATTTCCCCTTTGAAGACATTTTCGCTGTGCGCTCGACTCTCGCTTTTTTCGATCGCGTGCTTTGGTAAGCTCTCATGCCTCCCCGCCGGAGAAGGCTTGTTTTTGGAAGAGCTTCCCTTTTTCGGCAATGTTTGGCGAGACTTTTTTGCGCGATACATAGGAGTGTTGCCAAGAGGGAATCCGAATTTTCCCTTTTGAGAAGAGCTTATACGAGTTTTTAGGAATTTTTGGTACCAGTAAATTGGTTGGTTTAGGTGTAAAAATGTTGGTTTGAGAAAAAAAATATAATTTTAATTAAACATAAGAAGAGAAATTACAATTTGGTTGTCTTGGTTAGTTCCACACGTTGGCTTTACTATATATGTCGACAGAAAACTTTGTACAAAAAGTGAATAACTTGTCTGTTCGAGAAACTACATAATACGATTACATCGATACAAATGCGTTCGGAGTTCCATAAATAGGATAATTTGATAAATATTGAAAGACAGTTAGTTCATAGAGGAAATTTACTTTCCCATTATCATCGTAATCTTTGTCAAATAAATCGAGGCACACGCGCGCACTATATCCCACGCTGATTCGCTCGATAAAAAAGAGTTACGGAACTTTCCTCCGGTTATTTAATAAAGAAGAAGCGCTCGGGCGCGCCCGCGCAGCTGTGTATATAGACAAGCGAACGAAGGCTATAGTAGTTTCCTCGATGCAAGGATTCCGATGTATGAACGATAATAAGG
Source organism: Torymus flavipes (assembly GCA_030522905.1). Taxonomy (NCBI): domain Eukaryota; kingdom Metazoa; phylum Arthropoda; class Insecta; order Hymenoptera; family Torymidae; genus Torymus; species Torymus flavipes. The sequence goes on from JAPYZO010001706.1 coordinate 12,144, forward strand.
AGCGGAAACAAGGAAAACAAAGGATGATATCGATCGCACGTCCGCGCACGACTTTCCGTATAGAAGGTAAAGCTTCATTTCTTCTTTCTCCGGCCAATATACTCTGGTCTCGAAAATATCTTGTATATCCAAAAAATATTGAACAGATTATTGGTTTAGCAGGTGAAAAAATTATTATAGTATTCCATTAGATGAACTATCGAAACTATGAACAGCTAATTGGGGCTTTATTATATTTAACAGTGAATATCATCAGTCTATATATGGCAGAACGTAGACCAATACTAAGTTGGTACAACAGGATGCCTAATACGCTCTGTCAGAATGAAGTGAAGAGTCGATTGCTACTCGAGAATGAAGGATTACGAGCTTAGCCTCGGTAAAAGGGCCTGCACATTTGAGCTAATTGGCTGCGTAGATGCAGACGCAGGCCCGAGAACTTAATAAATAGAAAATCAAGCAGCGGATACTTGTTTCAATTTTCCGGTTCTCCTATAAGTTTGCAGAAAGCATAACCATGTGTTTTATAATTATCAAAATAGATGCTGGGTATGTTTATTTTGTAGAATTAGTGGCACTAGAAAGGATATGAATGATCGCTTGCGCGAAGATTTTGAAAGCAGAGGTAAAGTAAAACCCTTGATCTATGAAAATAATCAAAGGTTTTTAAAACGATTATAAGCGGTAAAAATATTTGTGATCGGTCTAAAAATGTCGATATGAGGTCTCTCTTTCTGCACGATATGAAATACAAGGAGATTATAAGTTATGAATATCGTTCAACAAAAAGACGATTGCAGATGGTCAAAAAAACCTCCAGGAAGATTGAAGTTAAAACTATTGGCCAGTTACCGCTGTTATTACCAATGTTTGGGTCTTTAAAGAGCCCGTACAAAGAGAGAGGAGTAAATGTTCAGACACTCAGTCACTTGATCACCAACAGAACGTTGAGACACAAACATTTGCAATACCTGTATCTTCAACAAAGGACGTATAAACATATTACAGCACTGCTTTTAGCAATTGCATGAAGTAAGAAAAAGTATAACATTCGATTTATATCCCGTATTTTCAAAGCACAGCTCGTTTTTGTCTTATAGTCTCTCAGCAGATTAATAATGATAACCGCATCCAGCGAAATTAAAGCAATTTCTTTCGTTCGCGGACTGCGTATCGTCGAGAAGGTGAGCCTCTCTTGGTTCAGAGGAGACGGGGGCGATTACAGCAGCGTTCAACCGGTGAGTCCCCTCAATGCCATAACGATCTTCCTGTAGTCATGGTAACTTTTGATTGTGTCTTCCGCCTAGCGAAAGAAAGCAAGAAGAGATAGAGAGAGAGAGAGCCTCAAGGCGCTTGCTCAGCTCTATATACAGGGAAAAAAGGAGAGCGCGGGAACGCGTGCAAGAGAAGGATTGTCGTGGCGGAGGAAAGTGGCAAAAGGGGGAGGAAAAACATCGTCCGAGCGTACCTGCTCTCTCTCTCTCTCCATCTCTCTCTCTCTCTCTCTCGCGTGCCTCCACACGCCCGTACATAGCAGCAGCGCACGCTTGCTCACAACAAAGGACTAGCCTCTGAATACGTGTGTGCACCCTCTCGACTCCTTTCATTCTTCCTCGTCTCTTATTTTTCGGTAGCCATCCTGCACCTGTGTGTGCCTGCATGTGTGTATGTGTGTGCGCGCGTCCCTCAGCGAGAGAATGGACGGCGGCGACTGCCCCCGCGGGCGGCCGGCAATGAATGTTCGATGAGTAATATCCATTGTGATAGCTGAATGGGTACGGCAAATCGAAAAGCCGAGAGAGTTCTCGTAAGGGTGCGCGGTCCCCGTGATTTTTATGTGTTCTTTCTTTTGACCGAATGATACGTTCGAACGATGGATTTTTTTTTTCGTTCTTTTATTCTAATTTTCTTTTCTTTTATTTGCGTTCATCGTGGAGTGATATTTTTCTCTTATCTTCAGTCGAATCGGGTTATGAAAGTTGAATGCAGAGCGAACCACCCGGGCTAATGTAAAGCATCGCACGCAGCCGCAACCGTTGTTTTTTGGAAACCTTCGATACTATTTTGCGAAATTGAACGCGAAATAGAACCGACATCGTGTAAGCGCAAGAGCACGAAAAGGTATGTATAGCATGGCTTATCTATTTTCCGGAAAAATTTTTAATAACGTTATTTCTACAGTTTCCGATTTTACGAGCAATATGAGATATTGATAGCATGGGAGTGCGTATCCATCATACATTTATTTTTAAAATAGAATATTGAGAGGGACAAAATTAAACTTATATATACTATATAAAGAGGTCTTTTATAAAAAATTTTCTCTTAGTCTTCAAAAAAATTGAAAAAAATTTGGTAGCGCAATTTTGCAATATCTTTTTTCCTCGGAAAAATCTCACCTTTTTCTTATGGAACTTTATAACATGAAAAATTTATATAGGTATATAAAGCAGTCATTGATTATCCAATATTGATTATCCAATATTGAAAAAAAGAAAATGAAAGCAAGTAAACAGAGAAAAACAAAGAGAACATGATGTTTCCACTTCACCGATTCATTTTTGATAAAAAAAATTGATGTGCCAATGAAACAGTATCACAAGACCGTTTTCGTTAGTTCATTATTTACGTCATCTATTATATGACCTATAAACGAGAAAAAATTTATGACAGAGGTGTGCATTCAAATTTTTTTTAGCTCATTTGAACTTTCTCTTCTAAAAGTGAATTTTTCGAAGAATTGTTGAAATATAAGAAAATTCTCAATTAAAATTAGCGTAAAAACATTACAATTAAGAGCTGTAAAATAATTTTATTCTACATATACATTTGTCGCGAGTTCTGTTGAGACTTTGTTAGTATTGGTTTTTTGTTGACTTGAATATGAAACAAATAAGCACGTTAGGGTTTGCTGTTTTTACGTTGCAACATAGATATATTGCAAGGCATGTAATATCAAATCTACTATAAAGCATTTTTGTAATTAAACTAGCGAGATCATGCGCGCTTCGCGCGCTTTATTTTTTCTTGCTAGAAGTTTAAAAATGAAATTTATAATTATAAATAGTTATTTATTAATTGAAAAGAATTAACTTCTTACATTTCGATTTACGTACAATATTAACATCGGCAATAATATTTAAGAATATTAAATTCTGAGGTTAGTGCGGTCACCACTTGTTTTTAAGAGAGGATTTGACAACAATGAAAAAGAATTTATATTACTTATATGACACTGTCATAAAACACGGTACATTGTCTTATATGCATGCAGAAGACTAAATAGAGGTCGTTTTATACACAGTTCAGTTTTAGCCAATCAGCTCAGTTCTTAAGCACAACAGCCTTGCGTCAGTCACGTCAGCGTCAACCAATCACAAGTTTATTTTGGTCGGACTTAACCAATCACAAACGTCTTATTTTGGCTTCACTTTCCGGTCATCACTTTTTTTAAGATAACAATATTCTATTTGACACGTCGCAAAAGTCTCAAAACTTTTTCTGAAACTCTCGTATTGCAACTTATTTAAACTTCAAAGTTTTTATGATCATCATTATATGATATGATTTAAACATATTTTATACCATCCAATATATATATAATAAAAATCTACGATCCATGCGTCGATGAAACCAGTTTACCGGTCATTCCATGAGAGAGGCGCACACTTTTTATTTCGCTCGCTACCCTATAATAAGCAATTTGCATTAGCCCATTTCGATTTGGCTTTAATAACCGTCCCGTTGTAAAATAAACAAACTTTTTTAATACTCAACCGAGAGCGGCAGCCGGTGATTCGTGCTGCGCCACCATCGCCTTCCTGCTCCGCGAGTGCGAGTAACTGAGAGTAAAATAGCCGGTCGATCGCTTGGAAAAAGCAAGAGAGAGAGAGAGCGAGAGAGCGAGAGAGAGAGGGAGAGAGAGCGAGAGAGAGAATATAAAAACAGGGAATATCGTCCTTCTAGGCTCTATTGTCCAGGGACTTTTTATAATCGAACGCGCACGCGCTGAAAAGTTTTATATGTGCGAATGAAAATGAATATAGCGCCAGGGTAGATTAAATGGGAGCACCGTTTGCCTATGAGTGTATATTGCATTGTGTGATAAAGCGGCATGCCTTTTTTTCTTTGTTTTTTATGAGTTTTTCTTTGCACGCACCACGTTAGATGAGATACATATGGAGATCGAGGATGGAAAATTAAAAGTCTTGCGATCGCGGATTTAGGTTTGACGCACTAACAGAAGTTTAAGGTGTTATTATAGATGCGTATGCCATTAAGGATGAATCGACTGTGTTCATATGTACATTTAGCCCGAGTAATATGCGTTGCCTTGCATGAATATGGAATTTCTCCTTAAGGAGGTTGAAGCGGATAAAAATGTTTTTGCAATAATTCTAAAGTGAACTGTATATTGAAAAAAGTTTGATTGTATTCTACTTGTAATAATCGTCGATATCATGCTTATGTATCGTTCGTTACAAGTGGAAATTATAATTATGTTCTTACGTCTATAGGATTGGAATATCTATACAGAGGACTTATGCTTTCTTAGGTTGTATTGTAAATTAATGTTCTATTGTGTATTTCAACTATCATTTCATTTAGTATTTCTATTTTTATTCATTTTTATGTTTTAATAAAATTAGAAGTGAATGAATGTTATAAAAGAAATAATAGGGTTCGCTGCCCTGGTAGAAAAACAGAAACTGGCCATTGGAAATGGCTAGTTATTAGACACAAGTGTAACGCTTTTTTTCATCAACTTCTCCCATTTTATAGAATGACCTTAACC